>BRDC01000043.1:0-109740 GCA_024343385.1 Tremella yokohamensis | reverse complement strand
CCCCCCCCCCCCCCCGCACGCGCTCTTACCTCGTATCTCTGTTGTTTCTGCCCGCGTGTCAACCGATCGTCATTAGAGCCAAAACCTCGACTCAAGGGGACATGCTCGTAACGAGCTGGTTGCAGATGGCTGAGCAATGCATGGGAGCGATATCAAGTCTATAACAGTACAGTAAAAGGCTCGCCCGACCTGCGGGGCGATTGAACTGCCCCACCAAGCAAGCCGCTCTCAGTAAAGATCCCGGCTCATCGCCGTCGACATTTTGGACCGCTCTTTGCGCCGCGCTTGCTCGACCCGAGGACTTGTCGCAGCTTGGCGAGACCACGGACAGCCGCAGAGGGGGCTGGCGGTTGGCGTTGACGGTCCACGAGAAAACGATACGGGTCCTCTAAGTTGTTGATGCGCGAGCTGGATGTCTCTTTCTCCGGCGACATGTGAGGGCGAATGGAAGTGCCCGAGTATCTATGAGAGGTATCACAGAGCTTGTAACGACCTACGTTCTGCTTCGTCAGCAGGGCGACGTATAGGTGCGAGTATCTGTCTCCAGCGGTTGTCTTGCGAATTTGAAGATTGAGTAAAGACCTACCACACGAATGGGCGCCACGACGAGTAAGAGTGTACCGTATACGTGACATTCGAAATGGCCCTCAAGCGGTGACATTCCGCGACACTTGAATATTGTTCATCAAACCCATGTACAGGAAGCGATATGGACGATGTGACGAGACCAGTTGAGTCACGCTGGCGATGCGTTGGTCCTGTTCACCATTCCACGCGGTTGTGCTTGCTCAAATGCCGAGAGCCCAACCTGATCCTCAGCATACCCCTGAGCAAAAGTTGTCGGTAATGTTACTTTGATGGGATTGAGCGCCACTTGACAGTGGCCACAACGACCTTGGATACTCGGTTCCACCTGAGAGACCGCTCAGGTGATACAGAGGCAGTCAACGGGATATGGCACTCTCGATCGACCAAGAGACGGATGGGTTCCTCTAGATGATTGAAACGTATGACATTGAGCGACTGGACCTAGTGAATCGAGGTCAGTGCGATCAAGCACCCCAAGATCACTGGCCAGTGT
This sequence comes from Tremella yokohamensis, assembly GCA_024343385.1. NCBI lineage: Eukaryota > Fungi > Basidiomycota > Tremellomycetes > Tremellales > Tremellaceae > Tremella > Tremella yokohamensis. Next base: position 108,659 of record BRDC01000043.1, on the reverse strand, counting down.
CCTGCCATCAAGTCTATGGTGTAAGGTATCAACAAGTGTGGGCACCACCTATTCTGATCAGATCATGATGAATAGCTATATGGTTGTTGTCCTGTAACATCTCGACTGTATCTCGCATCATCTCCGGATACCGGCGCTCACGTGACCGTCGCCTCATCTCCCGACTCTTGCCGCGGATATCATCTCTTTGCGTGTTGTATTCCGATGCTGCGGGATGTCTTCGTCTCGCCTGCCAAAGGTGACGGGTCAGAAAAGGAAGAACCAGCATGTGACCAGAGCGTGCAACTTCTGTCGTAGTCGGTGCGTGAATAGACCGATTCTGAATGTCAAAAGCTGACCCATGTTCAGAAAGATACGGTGCGATGGCTTGCAACCGACCTGTGGTGAGCCGGAAACCCCTCACGATATAGACAGGCTTGGAGAGGTCTGACCTTTGCAGACAATTGCCGGTCGGCCCGTGCCGAATGTACCTATGAAATCGAAAAAGACGGGCGAAGAGCTATACCGAAGACGGTGGCCGAGGCTCTGCAACACAGGGTATTGGCACTGGAAAGCCTCTTGGCGGCGAGAGGCATTTCATTCACGGAGAACGAGCTACTCGATCTCATAGATCACAACCCAGATGGCTTTATAAACTCGGGCAGACTCACGCCACCGGGAGGACGGCGCCTATCGTGGGTGCATCCTATGGATGCGGAAGAAGACCAGCACGCCCGGGCTAGCGACGATGTGGGGCCATCTGATATTGGTATCGATCGCTTGAGAGTGGGTCTTTCTTTCTTCTGATCTCTCCCTATGGCTGACCACACTCAGCTTCAAGACGGCGAACTGCGGCAGTATGGGCCATCGACCTGCTTCCCTATAAATTCCGATTCCGAATCACCGCCGGTAACACGAGGGGGATCTGCGATACCGGAAGTCCTGTACATTGACTCCCATACGCTGTACGGCCAGACGGCTGTTCAAGCGAGTCAGGTATACAGTACATCGATACCCTTGTGGAGACGGCACCTGCCTGGAGGAGTGGAGTTGTCCAAAGAGACACACGATGAGGCTCTGGACGGATTCTTCCGTTACTATGCGGCGTGAGTCGATCCAAAGCCAGCCTATCTCGGCTCATATGCTGTAGCTGGTGCTCTTTACTGGATCGGTCTTCGTTCTCTACCGACATGGAAACGTGCCTCAGAGACAATGTCGTCCGTCGAGCACACTACAGCCCATTGTTGCATAACGCCGTTCTCAGCCTTGGTCTAGCCTACTCCGACGAACCCAACCTTGCCGCAAACGAGTATCGCAAGCGCTTTGCCGCTGAGGCTGTCAAATATATCAATTCGGAAGCCGAACGACCCCTGATCAGCACGGTTCTTGGCCTCTTGGCCTTGGGCAATTTCTTCTGCAGCAGCGGTTCATCGGGCCTCGGATACCTGTACTCGGGCATGGCTTTGAGATCCGCCCAGACTTGTAAGCTCCTTATCTGCATCCCGGGAGCACAGTGGCTGATAACGTTTCAGTGGGACTCGGGATCGACTGCTCCGCCTTCGTGCGCAGAGGCCTTGTTACACCAGAAGTAAAAGCTTCACGGGACCTGGCTTTTTACGCGTGCTTCGTACAGGACAAGTGAGTTTACATGACGCTCTCGAGCTGATTTGCGAGATTGTGGAGCTTCCACACTGGTCGGTCGGCCAGTTTGGCTATGCCCTCTTACGAGATCATTCTTCCTAAAGTGGACGCCGACGCAGACAACCAAATCTGGTCGGTCAACGAGGACACCAATGAGACCTCTTCGCCGTCTTCAGGCGATCCGCGCAGTTGGGTAAGCTCTAGCTTTCGAGAGATGGTCAAATTGGCATATATTGGCGAACGCATCCTGAAGACAATTGTGATTCTTTCCCATCGAGCTTATAGTTGGTTGACGATGCAGTACTCGGTCCACTTGAACATCCGCTCCGCTCAGGTCAACAGCTTGGTATCGGAGATCAAGTAGGATTCTCGATTCGAATGTGGTCGAGACTGACGAGTAGTGTCCAGCTCGAGCGGTGGCATTCCGAGCTGCCCAAACCTCTGCGCATCATTCCTCAGATCAAGCAACCGCCTTTGCCGCACATCTTGATGCTACATGCTTGCTACCATTGTGCGTATTGACTAAAAACAGCACGACCTGACATGTTAGACTTTATCATCCTACTTTACCGGCCAATATGTCTGTTTGGCAGCGCCCCACAGACGCCCGCTTCGGAAGCCGCGATGCTGCGATGTATGAAAGCTGCGTGAGTGTTCGCGTGAGGTGACTGAAGGTATGGCCTGACCGTCAGCACTCGCGTGGGGCAGATTCTGGAAGTGAGGACCGGCTAGTTTCGCTCAGTCAGGCCTGACGCTCAGCTGTATCGAGTATCTCCCGGTCTGCGCTTCGCCTCAGACCTGCTGGGGCAGATATCTTATGCGGCTGCGACCGTCGCGTTGAGTCTCAGTCGAGACACCGGTAGTGGTACCGGACGACGTTTCGCCGATACCTCCCAGACGACTGCGACCTGTCGTGAGGCTCTCCTCGAGATTGGACACGTCTGGCCATTATGTGGTATGCTGTCCCAACAGCTTAATCAGATCATGCAAGAGGGCGCGAGTAGCCCCGAAGAGCCTGGACCGGCTAAACCTCCCCTTGGGGTGAAGCAACTGCTTGCTAGTCGGCCTGATCTATTCGAAGAGCTCCGCCAATTGGGCTGGACTCCTCCCGAGGAAAGTGCGACGCAGACCTCATTCCTGGCGGCCCCGCAGCAATCCACTTCCGCGTGGGATGCTCCGATGCAGGTAGGCGATGACGTTCGTACACGAAGCATAACTCATAGCAGATATCCGGCGGGCAGACCTTTGCGGCTGCACCGACTGTAGCCCCGCAAGATCCGTTGGGTTACAATTTTGTGCAAGATGTTTTCCAGCTGTCGTATCCTCTGGAAGGCCAGCAAGAAGTGACTGCATCGGACTTCGACTTCCTAGATGATTTGTTGCGTAATGGCCAGCTATGAGTATCTCAAGATGTATTTGTAGCCGCTTGTTCTCTGCTCCTGTATTCGGCATTGATGTCCTTAGACGGGTCAGCCACGAGACATCAAGGTCGCGACCACTTACGCGCATGGTGACCCATTCGACCCCTTCGTGGCCGTTGACCCATTCAATGAATCAGAAACATCAGCTGTCACGCACTTTCGGGCGACAACAGATGACTCACTCCTCTAGCATGAGCAGAATATGGGGGCGGCCGCTCACGTCGGGGTGGATAGTTAGCGGGAAACAGAACCAGTCATACTCCCTATAAAAGTAGGTGAAGTGCTTCCTCGTCAGCGCCGCTCTCTTTCAGACTCCGACATGCTAACCTGTTTCCAGAGCTTTAAAGTCACATCGGCATCGACGAAGCCATGCGAATTGGCGGAACCTCGATGTCAGCTCGTAATTCGGCTGACAGATGCTGCTCACCCTTGATGAACATATGGGGCGGCAGGTCGTCCAAGTACCAATTTGCGGGTATCTCAACGAGATCCGTCGGCTGTCCACGCACGAGCGGTTTCATCCATTCTGCGGCGTGTTTCGAATAGTCAATCGGTGTCCAGGTGTCCTCGTCCCGAACGAAGAACGGTAAACAGTCGTGGGCCTGGTAGTCAGCGGGGGGAAACAGCCGTTGATGCCAGCTCACCTGCGAACTATGGTCGTACTCTATACCGTACTCTTTGAGGAGATTGATCCCCTCTTTGGATGTCTCCCACCAGGGGGCTACATAGCCCACAGGTTTCTTGCCGTGGCAGAACTCGGTGATCTGCTTGAACGTGTGATCCAGGATGTACCGCTGCTGTTCGATTGTCATCGCCGACGGGTTCTCGTGGGAGTACCTTTCTCTCTCAGCTCATGATTCAGGCATGATCACGATTGGCTCACCCATGCAGACCTATCTCGTGACCTGCATCTCTCACTTGGGCCATTTCCTTCGGGAATGTCTCGAGGGAGTGACCGGGGATGAACCAGGACGTCTGCGAGTCAGCCGTCTCCCTAAAGGGATACACACATGGTCGGTAGAGGCTTGCTCACCTTGATATTGTACTTGTCAAACAGCTTGAGAAGTCGTAGTGCTCCAACCTCTCCCGCGAACATGCCTCTTTCGGGTCAGCTCGACGGACCGTATCGTCAGCCTGCAACCCACCTCGAGATGTCATTACTGGATTCGGCGCCTCCATAGCTGCCCAGCCATCCAGCAACAGCATCCACATCAACCCCAAAGCTACACAGAGCGCGTTTCATGCTTCTAAGTTATGTTTGCCGTAGGTATGAGGAACAATGGTGACTATCAAGGACGAAGTCCCTCTCCCGGATTCTAGATAACAAGTGGTCTTTGACGTCACACTGGGCCGTCGACTGGGCCGCGGGTCTCCCCGGCAGCAAGGTGCCCCGTTGTTTTCCGTCTACCTCTACATCGGAAACAGACCTTTGTGGAAGTCGCTTCGACCTCTTTGCATTGGAGTTTGGGGAGCGACATACTGACAAACCACCCTGATGCTGGCTATGAGACCTATAAGTACATGCTGACCTCTGCGCGACTGGCAGTGTCCCATACCCTTCCTCCTCCACCGACAAAAGTCACGCGCGACATGGCAGACGCACAACTACTGAGGCGTTTCCAGGACAGTATCCTCAATGAGTCAGTGGAGCATCTGCATACCCTTCAGCTCCCGATGCTCATTCTAGAATACTCCCCGTGACTACTGCCGCAGTGAAGGAGGGCGAGGGGGTCTTTGGAGCGGCGATCTACAGGAAAAGTGACCTGAGCTTGGTTTGTGTAGGAACGAACCGGTGGTCGAGGTCTCCTCTTCTACATGGGGAAACTGAGACGCTTGCACGTTTCTTTGAGATACCCGAAAAAGATCGACCCGCGGCCAAGGACTGTGTCTTCCTGACGACTCACGAACCATGTCGTAGGTCTCCCCCCCCCCCCCTCGCCGGCCGAAATGGGCTGACACACTCCAGCTCTCTGCCTATCAGCCAGTAAGTCATGGGGAATGGCTTTTGCTCACTTCAGTCACTTGGGCTGGATTTGACAACTTCTGTACGTTCGGCTCTAGGGAAATCCGGGCGACGCTAAAAGCATCAAGACTACTTCTTCACCCATCGCGAGTCGGCGGATGATTTCGGAGACCCCGTGGACCTGCAGATCCTCGAGTCTGTTTTCGCCCCACAGGAGAAACCGCAGGCGCCGGTGCTTTACAACAGGAAGAACACCTTTTGGACGGCGACGGCTGTCGAGCAGCTAGCTTCCGGTCTGAAAGGACAGGATCTTGCGACATACGAAAAGGTCGATGACAAGATCAGATGCGCCTACAAGGAGCTGTGGACCCTGCACCAGGAGACTCAGGCCAAATCGGGATGATAGTCATGTTCTGTCGACCCCTTACAGCATTGCAGTCATGTCATGTATTGCATTGATGTGTTTTTTGAACCAATCGGAGCACAATGTCAGGTCTCAAATCAAGCCTGAGGCCAGACAACCCGTCCCTCCATACCTCCGTCAACACTGATACACTCGCCGGAGATGTGCCCAGCGGCTCGGTGTGACAGCAAGAAAGCAGTGAGACGTGCCACGTCCTCCGGCTTGGCAACCTTGCGCAGAGGTACACTCCGGATGAGCCGGATCTTCCTTCCCAGTGGACCACTCACGTTGCTTGAGCTTCAAGCCACAATTCCCGAGGATCGTCCAGTCTGTCCCCAATCAAAGGGGTCGCTACCCAGCCTCTGATCGCGTCAGCGGGTCGTCGCAGTGCGCAACATGCCCGTGACGTACGGTGCTACTGCATTGATACGGGCGCTGGCATTGAGGCGGACAATCTCGTTCTTGAGTGTGCGGACCAAGCCATACTGCAATGCTGCTTTGCCCGATGCATACTCGCCGTGACCTATGTGTCAGGTTGCGCAAATGCAGTAGAGCAGACAATTACCAGCCTGTCCAAACTTGCCACACTCGGAACCCATGATCACGATGGAGACATTGTTCATAGGCTTTTGCAACTTCTCCTGTTCTGCACTGATCTGTGCCAGGAAGGTCTTGACCGTTAAGAAAGTTCCTCGGACGTTGACGTTGTAGCTGCGATCAGCGGGATGTGATAGTAGGCCAGGGGGAGACTTACACCCTGTCCCACAGCGAGGTCGGCATCTCCCATATAGGATATGCATGCGACTCGTCGGTGATGCCGGCGTTGGCGACTAGAGTGTTTGGTACTGCTCGATCAGACCAATGGACAGGGCCCGATCTTCAGCACGCACCTCCGAACTTGGATTTTATCTGTGTGAACGCCTCGAGGAGACTGCTTTCGTCCGTGATGTCCCCTGTAACGGAGAGGAACCTCGGATGCGACCGAGCGTTACTCGTGACACTCACGAGATCCAAGCCGGATACCGTGCATCCTAGGGCTTTGGCGATCAGCACAACCAGCGATCTATGCACTTACTCAACAACTCGTCGACGATGGCTGAGCCGATGCCGCCACTGGCTCCCGTGACTAGTACATGGCATCCCTCCAATTGCAAGAAAGACATCTCGAGCACTTATCACGAATGGGCCCTCGCTTCATCACGTGGTGGCTGTATCAGCCTTATATCGAAGATTGCAGGGGCATTTCGGCGCAGTCCCGTGTATTTCCGTGTGGGATTGTACTGTTCTCTCTAATCTGAATGGAAATTGTCGGCCTCCGCGTAGCCTACGAGTAGCGGAACACGCAGGAACTCAACATGGGCCGAGCATCAGATACAGCGAAGCCATCAGGAGGCCGCCTTGCATCCTGATCTCCATCGCTTTCGAAGGCCAGTCGGCAAACCATAATGTCACTTTCGACGAGCGGAGTTCTGTACGCTCTAGGGGCTTTGGCCGTAGCAGTCAAGGCGCTCAAGGTGCTCATTGAGCCACCAGAAGGTGGCACAGGCATTTCCGTCGCGCCAAAATCCAACAGCACGCGTGACTTGTTCGAGGTGGCCGTCGAAGGGGTAGGCACTCCATCTCCTCCCGAATCCATTATTGATAAACGCAGAACCACAAGATCGTCATTGTCTACGGATCACAGACTGGTACAGCCAGAGACTATGCCATACGACTAGCTCGAGAGATCAACGACAGATTCGGAGTCGTCTCACTGGTGGCAGCTTTCAATGTTGGTGTCTCCCGTTTCTCAGAATCCAAGATGACGTATAGGAATACTCCTTCGACTCGCTCGATGAATTCACCAAAGACCATTTGGTTGTCTTTGCTTCATCGACCTATGGTGAAGGAGAACCCCCGGATATGGCGATCGAGTTCCTCAACTTCCTGGAAGACGCCGGCTCCCGATTCAGCAAGGGATCCCGCTTGAAACCGCTCGAGTGCTTGCACTACGCGATATTTGGGCTGGGCAACAAAACGTGAGAATGTTCAGATCTTGCGTCGTGTCTGACAGTGTAGATACCAGCACTTCAATGCCGTGTGCCGACGGATCGACTCTCGTATGCAGTTGCTAGGAGCGACGAGAATCGGGAGAAGGGGAGAGGGCAACGACGATCAGAGTCTTGAAGAGGACTTTATATCGTGGAGAGACGATACGCTACCTTCTGTGGCAGCTGCCCTCGGCCTCGACGCCCACGCCCGGTCTAGGACGTCCGACTTTGTAGTGGAGCCGACCATCGAAACGAACGTATTTCACGGCGAGCTGTCCGAGCAAGCCCTTCATGACACCCCGAGCTGGCACGACGCGACAAATCCCTTGATCAGCAGGCTTGCTTGTGCCCGAGAGCTGTACCGAAACGAAGAGCGCTCCTGCGTGCATTTGGAGTTTGATATCACCGGTTCGGGTTGGAAGTACTCTCATGGCGATCATCTCGGGATTTGGCCTTGCAACCCAGACTTTGAGGTCACCCGCCTCTTGCGCTTGCTCGGGCTTGAGGAACAATGCGACCGAGCTGTCACGATCACGGCCACGAATCCCGTCATCACTCCGGTCCCTTTCCCCTCTCCCAGCACGTACCGAGCCATCTTCCGTAACTACCTCGACATATCTGGCATCGTTCCTCGCGATGTGCTAAGAAACCTGGCCGAATTCGCACCCACACCAATCGCGAAGGCGACGGTCGAGAAACTTGCCTCCGACAAGGAGCTGTATCACCACGTAGTGGTCGAAGGCCACCTCAATCTCGCCGGGGCTCTGGAATACTGTGCAAAGGATGAGACCAGCAGTACTCAACACGTCTGGCACATCCCAATCGATTGCGTCCTATCGTCGTTAAAGCGGCTCCAACCTCGATTCTACTCGATATCCTCCTCACCCAAGATGCACCCGAACTTTGTTCACGTCACAATCGTTACGCTGTCGTATACCACCAACGACGTCGTATCGGGCTCTCAACGTCGATTCTTCGGTCTTGGCTCAAATTACGCGCTGGCGCTTGCTCGAGAGCACCAGCATCGCGACAACGCCTTGCTGCCCGATGTGACTCACAGCGTCCCCGCCAAAGTGACAGCTCCTCAGTATGCTTTGAGCGGGCCTCGGGGTAAGTATTGCTTGGCCGATCAGCTCTTTGCCCCCGTGCACCTGCGCAGGTCGAAATTCCGACTGCCTCTTGATCCGGCAGTGCCAGTGATCATGATCGGACCCGGGACAGTCAGCCACTTCACTCCAAGATCCGGTGATTCAAGCTGATGTGCAGGGGGTGGCCCCTTTTCGCGGCTTTGTACAGGAGAGAGTCGCCCTGGCCCGACAAGCGATCACCCATAACGGGTCATCGGCTCTGCGTAACTGGGCGCCAATGTATCTCTTCTTCGGCTGCCGAGATGATACGGACCATCTATACCGAGACGAGTGGAAAACTTACACCAACGAGCTCTGCGGGAAGCTGCTTATGAGCGTAGCTCACTCTCGGTTGGGATCGCGGCAAGCGGATGGATCCAAGACGTACGTGCAGCACCTCCTTTGGGAATGCCGCGACGAGCTTCGTTCTGCCATTACCACACAGAATGCGATTGTTTACATCTGTGGCGACGGGAAGAGCATGAGTAAAGCCGTTGAATCACGACTGCGAGAGATGCTAGGAGGAGGAGAGATCGGTGAGATCAAGATGAGTCGGATGCGCGAACAAGGGCGCCTCTTGCTGGACGTCTGGTAGTCAGTCACACTATGCAACCCCGTCTGATATGTGTAGGATCGCAGCATGTGTATCAGAGAGCTACACAGAATTGCCTGAGATCCGGAGCAGCCGAGTACCGGTCACGAAAATAACAATAAGACCTGGCAATATTTACTCGCGCGTAGCCCTATCGAAACCGAGCATATTACAGTATGCATCGAGATGGGCATCTACAGAGCTCCCCCTCCGACAACAACATGCGGTTTCGCATAAGTCTTTCGGGCAACTGCGAGCCACCAGACCAGCAGAATAGTTGCGATGCCCGCGACGATGACGACCGAGTAGTTCATGTTCTGCGCATCGACCGGATACTCGTAGGGGAACATGTCTGACGTGAGCTTCATGGACAGACATTACTATGTGTACTCACAAATCACATTCCACGCAATGATATAGCCGCAAGCAATGATGTTAATAAGAAAACCCTGGGGATGAGTATCCGCTTAGCAAAGCGCCAATTGGACATACCAAACGACCAAGATTGAAAGGGCCCAACACCAGATTTTGCCTCCCGGACAGGAGGAACGGTAGGATAGCCTGAAGGTAGGAGATAGTGGTGAGTATCGCGTAGGTGCCGATGAGTGCCGAGAAGGCGTATGAAGAGGCAACATAGCTGCCGGTCAGCCAGTCGGTCGACGCGCTAGAGTAGGTCTCCGCTCACATTGCGCCTAACACCATGACGAACAGCGAGCAAGTAAGAGTCGCATTTGCGGGGCTCATGAGGCGTTCATTGACAATCCCAAGATGCGAAGCGAAAGGCGATGCGTCATCTCGAGCCAATCTGCCTTGTCAGACACGACCCTTGTGAACAGCAGATGCGCGCACGTCCAGAGACTCCGGCTGCAAGTTATGGTGATACCGACTAAGGCGTCAGCAGCTTCGTGATGAGTTCGAGCACGTACTGAGTGTACAGAAAGAGGGTACGAAGGTGAGGAATAGCAGGGCGATTGCCCCGGCCGAGGTACCTGTTGCTTGTCGGTACAAATCTCCTAGCGGGAAGATGCTAGTCGAAGTCAAGATGGCGTCCAAATCCGTCACAGCGTACAGCAAAGAGACCAGATAGATGAAGCCGGCTGTCGCAGTCAACCGAAGGCCTTCTTCTGTTCGTCACCTACTGATTGACCCAAGTATCACCGAGGCCATGATCGCTCGGGGGACGTTGTGTCGGGGTCTTAACGTCAGTGGGCAAACGCCGCAAAACAGGCGCTATACTGACCGAGGAACTGCCGTCAGAGTCTGGCCCTAGGGAATCTGGGGGAGGCTTACCTTCCTCTGCGACGTGCGCAGCGCAGTCAGGAGCCCCAAGTGAGAAAGCAGCGTTCAGCATGCCGGCGCAGAAAACAAAGCCGTTGCTCGACCAGCCCGTCGAGTTGACCCAGTCGAGCCAGACAGTGGAATGCGAGGCATGCGTGTCGGGAAGAGCTGCCATTGCGATAACGACAATGACAAAACCGGATAAGAGAAAGAAGAGACCCAGGTTGTTCACCAGAGGCAAAAGACGATTCCCAAACACCACGAGCACGGTGACCAGAAACAGGCTCTCGGTCAGCGGGGCATGCGATTACTGTACAAGAGCTCTTACCAGGCGAGGTAGCTGATGTACACATGCCACCGTTGAGCGATAAAGTCGGGATGCGATAGCCCATACATTGCCACCGTCTGTTGTCCGCATATCGCTGCGATAGAAGCAGTACCAAACAGGTACGCCATGCTGATGGTCAGCACGCGGTGCGTGCGTGCGTGCGCCCATGTGTGTGTGTGTGTGTGTGTGTGTGCGCGCGCGCGCGCGATGGGTAGGGAGACGCTTACAGGTTGAACCATCCCGCAAAGAAACCGTTGACGCGGCCGAAACGACCTCCGGTGACAGTAGCCCAGTGGTAAAGAGCCTGTTTGTGTTTTCAGTAATAAAGCGCACAAGCTGGAGACCGCTTACGCCGGCAGATCTGCACGTCAACAAATAACTGTGGAAGCTGCCAGAAGACCCACGGTATGGCACTGGCTAACTCGGCCAGACTCAAGCCTGATGACTTAGCTGCGTGACACAGTGAAGCAGCAGTAGTCACCAATCATCAGGTAGAAGAAGGAGGCCGCTATTTGCTCGTAAATCACGCCCTGCCCGTAAGATCAGGTAGCTGACATGATTTGCGAACAACAAACGGGAGGGCCTCCATTGTAGATGCTGATTACCACACTGCTACCCAACGCAGGCCCTATTGGGTCAGTCTGAGGAGACCAAATCGGACTCCATACATACATGACCCTCCCTGTAGCCATTCAGTACGGGCCCTTTGCTTAGACCCATGTTCAACTTACAGTCACGAGACCCAAGGCGCAGACCGCGGCAAGGTTGAACTGCCTGTCGAGTTGATCCTCGTGCCCAGAGGCATTGACCTCTTGTCCATCATGCTCGCAAATTGAAAGACGCTCAATATCGGCGGTAGGAACCTCGGTGTCGCCCACGAGTACGATGTCTTTCGCTTCTTGACCCATTTCCAGCTGAATGGTACCTGATACTTGGTGTCAGGGAGATTTGTCGAGACTGGCTATTCCTATGTATCATGCTCTGCGGTCTATCTGCCTCAATGTTGCAAGGCAATCGAGCGGAAATAGAAGGACAAAGCTCTTGGCCAGCTCGGTCCGGCTGTCATGTCAATCGGATTTCGACTGCTTTCTTCTTCGGAAGGCTTTAGAAGTTTTCGATCGTCGGCAGGCCAGGGAGGCACTGGAATCTGTAATATGTAGTTGCGCCTCCAGAGCCGGAAACCAACGGAGAAACCCTGCAAAGTGCACCGATTGGTCCGAGATAACGGGAACAACTCTTATGGCGCCGAAGCAGGCACGGCTGCTGCGTAGTCAGGGGGACCAGCGCCGGTCTTTACGTGTCATCGACCCTTGGCCTGAGCCCATCCAAATCCTTGTTTCGCAGTCCCTCCAAGCTATTGCTAATTCATTCCTCGAGCCTTGGGTCTCAAGACCCACCTCGGGCGCATGCGAGTGCATAGAGTACAGATTCTAGTTTTGTCTGTCTTTGATTCGTGCCCAAAACAGCTCGAATATCTCCTTGCGTAGACCGCCACCGGTTGGCAGGGCCTCGAGCCGCTGTCGAAACTCTCGGCTGAATCGCAGCTGTTCTTCGGCGAACCTTCGAGACAAATTGATAGGCTCTTGTTTGAACACCCCCTTGACTGCCAAAACTGACTCAGGAGAGGGTTGTCCATAGTTGCGCTGCAAGCTTTAATTGTGTCTGTGAGCGTTGATAACGCACCAGAAGAATATCACGCTGTTCGGCAGTAGCGTGTGTTAGAGCCACGTTGATGTTCCAGGAACACTTGTTGCGCTGCCACCGTCAGCGAGCTCTAGGACGGGCTTGAAGGAAATACCTGAATATCCGTCCCGACCTTGCCAAGCAAAGCAGGATCCCCGAAACAGTCCAGGTAATCGTCTTGTATCTGGAAGAAGACGCCTAGGGAAACCAGAATCTCTTCGGCTGAAGAATGCAGACGCTGATCCGTGATTCCATACTGTCAATCCATGAGCGCTGTTATGCTGCGCTTTTGCCAGACGACTGTGGGCGTACAAGGAGCATCGCAGTCGCGACGGGTAGATGAAACGAGTAGTATGCGGTCTTGAGCCGAACGATCGATTGGTATCTTGATCGTCACTGATATCCATAGTGCGCCGTGTTGTCCCTTACCGCTGCATACTGAATTTACTGATGTCCACATTGTCTTCTGGGGCGGTGATAAGATCCAGTAGCTGACCATGTTCCGTTCTTGACGCGGTCCGATGATCAGTTTATACTTGACTGCACACCGCCGAGGCTCACTAAGTGGAAGAGATCTACGAGATCGCTGTAGAAGACCTCGTTGCGGAAATGGAGTCGGAGCAGATCGTAGAGGGCGGCTTCAAGCATGAATGCGTCATTGATGGCGATCTTGTCTACTCCGGGCTGTATGTGGGCATTGATACAGGTCTCTCGGGCTCTTCTTACCCTGAGATACCAGCACGGCTTGCCACGACGAGTGCTGCTGCCGTCCATCATGTCATCGGCCACAAGGAAGCAGGCTTGTAGCTTTCAAACTCAGCAGAGACGTCAGATGGATGCGTTGACTCACCATTTCGATGCACCACCCTAGGATGGCTGCGCGACCGAGGCCACGGGCATCCGCCAAAGATCCGGCGAGCACTTGGTACGAGTCGATGACCGCGAGACCGCGATTGAGCTTGCCTGAGTCTGTCAGCAGCTTGAGATTGTAAAGAACAGCACGCTTGCCTCCCAGAAGATTGTGGTTTAAACTCTGCCGCGTGAGCGTCTGAGTCCCCCTCGAGTACTGACCTCGGAGAACCAGCTGATCGCATCTTCTGGCAGACCTTGACGTATCGCATTTTGAATCAGATCCTCCTTGAGTTCGGGCAAGACTGACATAAACAGGCCCCGATGTCGTTCAGTACTCATTGAGGGCGCGTGCTGCAATATGACGCGGGCCAACTGTCGAAGCGTGCATTACCCAGCCCCATGCTTGTCTTGAAACACTTTCTGCTGGTATTGGTGAGCGAAATGCCACCCAGCTGGGCGGGCAGAGTGTATTTCCGGGCTTCAGGGGGGTGTTTTCCCGTCCACCTTTTTTCCATCGTCACAACGCCAATCGCTTTAACCCCTATGATAATAGCTTGAGTCATGCCGACAAAAGCACAGATGGGATACATTCCATCACTCGCAACCTGCTGCACCTCGCTCTGCTGCTCATGACCATCATGTCGTGGCGCAGCTCGCCGCTTTTCGACGTCGCCTCGATGATGGGCCTGCCGCAGGCAATCTCGATAACCTGGCTATGCCTCGGTGCTGCCGCTTGGGTGGGAGCAATTGTGGTGTATCGGTTATGGCTGCACCCCTTGGCTCATATACCTGGTCCGCCCTTTGCTAGTGAGACATAGCAACAGCAATGTCCAGCCGCTGAACAATAGGAATCACCACTGCTTGGTTGTTCTGGAAGGACTTCCGAGGAACCAGCGCGACCGCGATCCACGCGGGTCCGTCTAGTGTCCTTTACCGTAGTGAGAGTCAGCTGATTGATCCAGCACATGAGAGATATGGTCCTGTCGTCCGTATCGCCCCTTGGCATGTTGATGCGGCGGATGGGGCAGCGATTCCTCAGATCTACTCCGGTCTAATGCCAAAGGCCGACACCTACAAGGTGAGACCTTTTACATCCTTTCCGTAGTGTCGATCGCTGACGTCCGAGATATTCTGGCTGGGTGAGAGACGGTATAGCTCTGTGGCTGCTCCTTACTCATCGCAGACAAACACGAGACGATCTTCGCAACGAGCGCAACAGCGCATCGGGCTTGGCGAGCCAAGGCTGTAGCGCCGCTTTTCACCAACAGCGCTCTCGAAGCCAACAAGGAAGTTCTGCAAGAGCAAGTGGATCATTACGTGAAGCGATTCAAAAGGGATCGTGACAACGAGAAGAGGTCTGTTTAGTTCGCCAAACCCCTCAGCCTATGCTGATGCCTGTTAGCGTCGAGCTCATAAGTGTTTCTCGTTCGCTGGCGCTCGACACGGTCTCGGCACATCTGTTTGGCAAGCGATACGGCGCGTTGGATGAGAAGCCTCGGTCCTTGTCCATCTACGGGTTCCTCGAGTACTACGTTGATGCGGGAGGCTTCTCATATCTTCCCCGCGGCTGGTTTCAGATCCTCGACAAATACCTGTACAAGTACTCGCCCGGATGGATCCATGCGGGGTTCGACACTGTCGACAAGATTACTCGTGCAGCGACTGTTCGAGCCACCGAGCCCACGACCGACCCACTCTCGACTTTCCCAGCGAGACTGTACCATGATCCCAATGTTGATCTCAGCCTCGAACGCATCAACGCCGAGTGCAAAGATCTCGTCTTTGCCGGCGTGGACACGACTGGCTTCAGTCTCTCGACTCTGACCTGGCGCCTTGCACGACACCCAGAGGTGTACGCCAAGCTGAAAAAGAGCGTTCAAGAGGCAGGTCCCGGTGCCGCTCCGGACAAGATACCCTATCTCGCTGCCATCGTCCGGGAAGGCATGCGCTGTGCCCTGGCGACACCCACACGTCTAGCTCGTATCGTTCCCAAGCCGGGCTGTCACTTGAATGGCATCTTCGTTCCTGCGGGAACGACCATTGGTTGCTCAACTACCGAGGTCCAGATGCAGGAATCCGTTTATACCAATGCTCAACAATTTGATCCGGACCGCTGGATGGGCGACGTCACGCCTGAAATGAATCGCAACTGGTTTGCGTTCGGACACGGGATCCGCAAGTGCATTGCGCAGAATCTGGGTGAGTTGACCAGTTTCTAGGTAAGAAAACAGCTGATAGTGAGCACTGCACGAGCTGCACAACGCCGTGTACGCCATCGCTAAGCACGATCTCTTGTTGGGCGCCAGGGGTAGGCTCAAGTCCGGAGACAAGGCAACCATACTGATCAGACCAGCTGAAACCGACGTCCTGGAATACAATCAGTGGTTCAACAACTCGGTCCGGGGTCATAAAATCATCCTGAAATGGGACTGATCGCTGTCAATGCATGAGGCGACGGATGTTCAGGAACGTGCATGTAGAGACATATGACATGTGAATGCATCGAACATCACGGGATTCGATTTCGTCGCGTTCTCCACTGAAATCCTGCCCCAGCTAGTCAACGGATTGCGGAGGCAAAGGGAGCTTGTCATCGCTCCGAACATAGGCGACAGACATCGTTGAGTCCTGGTGATCACCTAGGCGATAAAAGGCCACTCGTCTATTGCTCGTGCTCCGCTCTTAGTGGAGCTCTCGGTCTTTGATCGAAGTGGCCAGGAGAAGCTCATATCGCCAATTGGCTGTGAAACCTCGTCTTCGAGAGTCCGAGGAACTGACTCTGCCGCCGCATCCTTTGTGGATATCGCGGGTAGGGCGACAAAAGCTAGCCTAGCAGCGAAGCCTCAGAGCTCGAGCATTTTGCCCTGAGCCTGGCGCTGGAAGCGTCAGCTCCGTTTCGAGGTGAGGCGAGCATGACTGACGTCGCTGAGTGTAAATGAGGCAGTCATGGTCGTATGGGGAGACGCCTAATGCGATTCGTTTGCTCGCCGAAAGGCCTGTGATACTGTGAGCGCGGTCCACGGGGAGATTGACAATACTCACCTCCAGATAAGCTTCTTCTTTCTGAGCACCGCATATCGCAAACTTCCCATTGATGACCACGAATGGGATGCCTTTGATGCCCTGATCTCGGGACCGTCGCGCAGCCGTTATGACGTCCTGTCTCAAAGCGCCGCTTTCGAGCCAAGCCAAGGCGGTCGGCTCATCAGGAAACAGGGCACGCTTGAGCACAGTGCCGTTCTGCTGCGTGTCGTCGTGTGCTTGAGCAGCTTCGGGACCATCTGCACCAATGGGGCTGGTGGCGATTTTTGCCAGGATCTCGGGATTGGTGATGTTCTTCCCAATGTCAAAGTGGACGCCGCAAATGAGACCCCAGAGTCGGTACTGAGCCGCGGGTCCCATGGTGCGCAGTGCCAGTAAAAGGAGGCGCTGAGCATCGATGGTCTGACCACAAAGACCAGATGCGCCGAGATTCTGACAAAGAGTCAGCGACGAATCACACAGGCGCCGATCGACGACGCACGATATCCACCGTTCTTGCCTCTTTCTGCACTCCTTCCCAGAATGTCACGCTGATGTCTCCCAGATCTTTCTTCAGCCCCTCGGCCCTGTCGTACAGGCAATCCGGCTTGAGAGATGGGTTGAGAATGAAGGGGTGTACTCGGAAGACGGCCCGAAGAGGACCGATTGTTTGGTTGTAGGTGTCCAGTGCCCTGCACATCAGCAAAAAGCATCTCAAGGCGGCTACAAAGCGAGTGTGAGAGAGTCTCACCTGCCCAAGCGTTTGTAAGAGATATAAGAGTACGGGCAGATCGGGTCGCTCGTGATGTCAATTGTTACTATTCGTCCTTCTGTCGATTCGGGCTGAGCAGGACTGGCCGTCATGATGTCGATATGGCTCTGCGGCACAGTAAACTGTTGCGACCTCTGTCACTTGTGTTCTTGAAGATGTCAAGATGCAAAGATGAGGAGAATGCGATGGAAAGACATGAGGAAGTGGAGATGAATCAGCCTCGATGTTTGGCTGATTCAGCACATCCACCTGACCTCCCACGCTTCATCCGTGTTGCAGGCCAGTTCCCTCATAGCCTTCGCCCTTCAGCCGATACGCGTACGGTATGCATACATGTACATATGGTGTTCAGATGCATAGGGGCAGGCCGTATCTGTGGGGAAGGGTAGGCATGCATACTGCCCAGTTTACGTAAGATACCGAATGTCATTTGACGGTCGTCGAGTCCGGCTCTTCCGTGCCGCTTGTTGTTGTATCCGTACTCTCGCGCTTTAGAGTCTGGAGCATGGTCCGCAACGGTGTAGACGGGGGAGTCGAGCGTCGGTAAGTCATAGGGCCTGTGGTATACACACGAGGAGCTCAAGCTCCCCAGAACACGACGGCTCGCTTCCCCTCAGGCAGGCGACGCTGGCCCATCCACCCCCGGCTCATCAGCCGCTTCACCCGCTAATCGCCGACCCAAGAAGAAGATACGGATAGTCACTGATGCGCGACGAGAACAGAACCGACAGGCGCAGAACAATTTGAGAGCTCGTCGCGAGCAGGTGGGCCCGGGCATCCTTTGGCTACATGTTGTCAGTAACTCATCAACAGCGGCTCACCGAGCTGGAAGCGGAACTCGACCAAGCCAAAAGGCAGAACCAGCTGCTCGAAGCCCAGATTGCAGAGCTGAGAAGCATCATCTTGGCGTCCATGTCGGGGACGAAGCCAGACCTGACTACGATGACTCAGCAAATCAAACCCGCAGAGTTGACCGCGACTGCTACCACCATCGCCATGCCGCAGTCTCGCCAAGAGACTACTACCTTTTCAGTCGACGACATCTTCGGCGAGAAGCTCAGCGATGGCGCGACGAATATCCCTTCGCGCGACACTGCAACCTCTCCATTCAGTGCCTTTGATCGTCTCTCCGGGACGGGCTTGTCACCTTTCCTGACGAATCTGGACCAATCATCCAGCACGGGTCTGACGCCAAGCACATCCACAACGAATCAGACGTCATCTTCACAGCCCAAACTCAACCAGCCTTCAGATTCTGGTCGTAATTCCGTCGCGAGCAATCGCCCAGCAGGTTCATCAGCTGCAATCTCGTTTCCTTTCGAGCCGGCAACGTTCGACATCCCCGCCCCCGACCCCGGAGCATCTTGGCTTACCGACACAACCGTGTCAAATATGCCGTGGGAACAGCCCCCCGGCGTCTGGCCATCGGCTAACGCTCAATCGTCGACTCAAGCAGAACCCTATGATGTCTCTTCATTGGAGTTTCTCTTTGGGTGGGATTCAGCCAATGTCAACCCGGCCAGAGCCGATCCGACTCATTTCTTCGACACGGCGGCAATCATGTTCCCATGACGAACACTCCCGTTCCTTTTCTGCGAGGCAACTCAGCCGAGTGATGTGCTACGGCGCAACTTCGATTGCTCGCAGCGTTGCATCGACTATAGCACATATGTCTCGACTATCTCTCGACTAAGACACATATATCTCCGCATCTATGGAAGCTCGCATCCTCTAGTAGACAAGAGGTTCTTTCGAGCCATCAAGCGAGTAGTCGCCACCGCCTTCGGCAGGCGTGAGACGATCGACGAAGGACTTGCACCGAGATACCGACTGCTCGACCGTCAATGGTGCCTGTCGATCAGCGCAGCTCAATGCGATGCTATGCACCCACCTGTGATACATTCTCGCCATGGATCTCGGTCTGTACGTAGCCCGGGTTCAAGGTGACAAAGGTGAACCCAGAATCCTTCAGCCTGTGAATCAACAAGTGGCACCTGGTCGCGATCATACGACTGACTGTAAGTGAAACTTGAAGTTGGCAAAGTTCAAGGCGGCCTTGGCCACCGAGTAGCTGACGAAACCGAAGTTGCCGTCGGTGGACTGGTGGAATCCGGTCGAGGCGAGGAAAGTGCTGATGTTGACCACCTGCTTCTTGTTCCCTTTCTCGAGCAGAGGGATGAGGGCTTTGGTGAAGAAAACCGGGCCGGTCGTGTCCACCAAGAACTGCTTGTCAGCTGTGGCCCATGACAGTCACGAGGTCTCACGCTTTCCGCCCATTCTTGGGGGGTACCGGCGGTCACATCCTTATTGGGGGTAGACCCGGCGCCGAACCATCCACCTGCATTGCTACGGGATCAGCGCGTGTCATGTGGTGGGAAAACCGCGTACTTGATGAGCACATCCACCTTCCCGCCTGCGACTTGTTTGATCTCCTCTGCAGCCGTCTGCCTGTCAGGCTTGGTGCTACACCGCGTGTAGATCTCACCTCGAACGTCTCTGGCTTGGTCATATCCGCCTGAACGACCGCCGCTCGACCACTAGAGACGAAGGGCTCGAGCAAAGAGGCTTTCTTGGCATCTCTTACGACTGCCACCACGAAAGTGTCCTTCTCAGCGGTGTACTGGCGCACCCATTCAAGCTATAGCTTCAGCATGTGCGCGTGGTGTCGTCTGGTGGCTCACGCCGAGGCCGCGCGCCGCGCCGGTGATCACTACTACTTTGTCGTTCTGAGCGGCAGGCATGTTGGTCGGTAAGACTATTGTCGGTTTGGGGTTGAAGGTTGGAGGCTATAAGAGGTCTGTGAAGTGATGGGTGTCTCATCTCCCGACGCTCTGTAGCGACTCTTATACATAGTGATCATTGCGAGGATCACTGACACGTCATGAAGGGGTTGCACGTGGCTGAATCAGCCATCGTCGGTCTCGCGACCAGACTTGTGTCTGGCAACGCTCGCCCCGAGCAAAGATGACTTTGGGTCTTGGGATTCTTTGTCATCGGACACGGAGATCATGTTGCACACCGCTGGTCCACCCAAAGTCGTCATAGTCTTCGTAGGCATCTTTATGTCGGGCAACGGACTTGCTGCCACGCAAATCAAAGTCTCCGCCGATGACCCCGGTTGTACAGCAGATCCTGCTTGGTCACGCTGGTGGAGGAACGTCCCTAAGCACGTTTCAGCATGAGGTCTGATTCAGCAACTGCATAGAGACAAGCTCGTCGACGTCCACCTAACTTGCGTCAGCCGAGCTTCTCTCAGCGACGTTGGGTCGAAGCACACCTCTAGCCTGACAGCTCTCCCTTTAGCTGAATTTGCCTGCTGAAGCGTCGGCACCACGTCAGATAAAGCCGATCATGGCTCATCACCGTCGAGATATGTCTTGCGTGGAACAGTCTCGTGTGGCTCAGGCAAGCAACGACCACCGACTGCGTGAAACGAACGAACCGATCGACCTGTGGCTGACTCAGCGCCCTTCCTTCCGTGCACACGATCCTTGCAGGTCGTGAGGGAGCGAGAAACGCCATCACACCGCTATTCTTGGTCAACACACACTCGAAACAGCTGCTTGAGGTTGCTCCTGGAGGTACGGCCACAACGAATCAGGCGTACTGTACCTTTCATCCTGCGCGTCCAGCAGCTCAGAGAGTGGGACTCGACACGCGCGTCTCACTTCCTGAACACGTGGTCGTACTCCGTCGCCGTCGGCCTCGTCCATTCTTTCAACCACTATAATTACAAGGGGGAGACCGCTTGCGATGCGAACCCAAGTCCCACCGCATCATGTCGGGACTCCCCACGAAGCAGCGACAATGGCGGCAAAATGGCCGCGGTGCTCCATCAAAGGTTCTTGAGCTGCACGAAGACGCTCCGCTCCCAGTACTGAAGCCCGGCCGGGTCCTCGTCAAGATAGCCTATGCGACGACGAGTCCTTCTTCATGGAATGTCAAGATGGGTCTCTTCCCGGCTTGGCTCACCAGAGGAGCTGTGCCGGAGATGGAAGCGACAGGCTGGGTCGAGGACCCCAATGGCAGCTCGTTGGAAAAAGGACAGGCGGTGTGGGTGTGCGTGGATGCAGGGGAACACTTTCGTACGGGGAACGGCGTCCTCGCAGAGTATGTGTCGTTCGAGGTCAGTCGCCAGTTCACCTCACGCGCCAATGCTGACAGCAGGCCCAATTTGTGATCCCTATTCCGCCGTTACTGACCACTGCTACCGCGGTCGGCATGTTCACCAACTGCACCACCGCGGAAAAGGCGGTCCTGGACGTGGGCAACATCAAGACAGGGCAAAGCGTGTTTATCAATGGCGGAACCACCGCGATCGGTATGGCCATGATACAAGTCGCAAAGCTGGCGGGAGCGCGAGAGGTTGTCGTGAGCTGCTCCGAACAGAGCTTTGAGCTTGTCAAGAAACTCGGCGCCGACAAGGTATGTTGTTTTGAACGACTGAGCGAAGCTGAATTCTAGGCGCTCGACTATCGTTCCGCGCCGATAGAACAGCAACTGCTCCAGTTCCGTGACAACCCTTTCGACTTGATCATCGACATTATAGGCAATCAAGCGGCATACAACGCTTCGCCGTCTTTCCTCAAGCCAGAGGGACAATATCTTTTGTGCGGCATGGAGATCAAGTCGTCATTGACGGCGACCCTTTCAGCGTTTGCCATATTCATGGCGAACGCGATGTGTCGTCCTCGCTGGCTGGGAGGGGTACCTCGGCGTGCGGTACTCTGCAGCACTCCGCCCAGCCGAGCCCGCTTCGAGGCCGTGCTCGATTGGATCAAGCAAGGTAGGTCTCTAGACGGTTGCTCGGCCAACCAGCAGGGAAGATACAGAATCCGATCGACTCGACCTACAGCTCGGACCGTGCGGGCGTCATGGCGGCGTATGAGAGAGGAATGAGCGGTCGTGCAAAGGGCAAGCTCGCAATTAACATGAGAGACCCCGGAGAGGCTACAACGTAGAAGTAAGGTGCGCAGGATGCATTCTTCAAGCTTGTTACGGATCCAAAGCAGAGCCAACAGCTCAAGCTACAAGTAGGACTGAAGCCACGCCAGAGCCTGGCCAAAGGCTACATCCATTGTCTTTCGTTCATTGTCCTTCTTGAGATCCCCTCGGACAGCAAATCCATGGTTCGTTCCGCCGTACACCGTCACCTGGTACGGGGAGCCGGACTTTGACTTGAGGATTTCCTCGGCTGTGTGGCGAGACTCGTCGGAGAACTGCTCATCCTTTTCTGACAATCAGCATACTTCTTTTTCCAGACTCGGCTCAAACGGACCCGCGCAAGCCACGGACAATGGACCAACGGCATCCTTGAACTCATCCTCGGTGGTGAGAGACGGGTGAGCAATGAAGCCAGCTGCAAAGGCATCCGCGCGGAGATGACGAAGAACATACTTGGCCTGGCCGTGTCAGCGCAACGAACAGCTGTGGCAACCAGCACATACCCCCAGACAGTAGCCCATTGCGCCGAACTTTTCAACACCATACTCTCTTGCAACTTCTTGAAGAACGGCAAGGATGATTGGGTCGATATCCTTCTCCGTGTGTCGACCCATCCAGCCCATAATATCGAAGTTGCTTAGATCTTCCGGCGCAGCATCGTTGCTGAGAAGATCAGGGACGACAGAGATAAAACCGGTCTGAGTTGCGACTTGGTCGGCAATTCGTCGGATGTTTGGCATACCGAATCCGAAAGCGTCATGGAGGAGGAACACTGCCGTCTTGGTGGTCCCAGAGGGTTTGACGATGTAAGACTTGACTGAGGAGTCATTAAACGTTGCTTCAGGCAGGTGCAACCCGCTTACCTCCGCCCAGAGTGATCTCTTCGCCGGCCGCTTGGTGTTCATGGACGTTTCCACGGAAACACGCTTCACCGCAGGGTCGAGAAGACATGACTGTAAGATTATCGAACGCTGAACTGGGAAGACGAGGCCCCTGGTCGCCCTCGCCAATCTCAGCAGTTCTTTTGTAGTGATACGCATAAGAGTAGTGCCACGGCCTTCGGGAGCCACCACCGATCGGAGTTCGGAGTACTCGTTGCCCGAAAAGGCAACTCCGTGATGCTTTGTTTGTCCATGCTCTTCTTGATTTCTCTTCATGCTCTTAACTTGGTTGCTACTAGATCGACGTGGTCAGCTTGATGTCATTGTACTCTCCCCGACACGGAAGGAGCCTCACAAGCGCTCGGGCAAGGAAGCCTGAGACGGTCGATCGCAAAGATCATGTCACAATCGACCCTCAACGCGGCCCCTCCCACATCCGATACTCGCGGGACGAAGACAACTTCGCTTCCCTATACTCGGAATCCGAACACAGAGGGTGAAGAGAATGAGGCCAAACCAACGGCCTCCAATGAGCCACCATACTCTCGGTTCTCCACTCGACAGAAATGGTTCATTGTGGCAATCGCCTCCATGTCCGCAACCTTCTCCGGGTTCGCGTCCAATATTTACTTTCCCGCCATACCGACGATAGCGCGTGACGTGCACACTACAACGCAGAACATCAACTTGACGGTCACGTCTTATATGATCTTTCAAGGCATCTCGCCGACCTTCTGGAGGTGAGTGGGAGCTCACACAAGTCCTTCGATTGGGGGACTGATGCCTCCAGTTCCTTGGCAGATGTGTATGGTCGACGTATCACTCTCATGTCGACATTCCTGCTCTTCATCTCTGCGAGCATCGGATTGGCTCTCTCCAACCATTTCTACCAGATCCTGATCCTGCGCTGTCTGCAAAGCTCTGGCAGTGCCAGCACGATAGCCATAGGTTCTGGAATTATTGGCGATGTGACTCCTCGAGACAAGCGCGGCGGCGTGATGGGCATCTTTCAGACGGGTCTCCTCGTCCCACTGGGTAAGTCACCAACACAAAGCCTATACACATCGCCGACACGCAGCAATTGGACCAGTGCTCGGCGGCGTGTTCGCCGAAACTCTGGGTTGGCGAGCCATATTCTGGTTCTTGGTCATATACGGCTCCATCTACCTCCTAATTCTTTCCGTGTTCCTACCAGAGACACTGCGGAACCTCGTGGGCGACGGATCGATCCTTCCACCTCCCATTTCTCGCTCTCCATTCGATCACTTCACTGCCCCGACTCGGGCAATCGCCTCCGAGAAGCCTGTCAAACCACTCAAGCTCGACTTCATGGCCCCGATACGCATTCTGGTATACCCAGAAGTCTTTGTGACCGTTTTCTTCCTCGCTCTGCACTATGCGGTGTGGCAGATGACGCTGACGGCGCAATCGTCCCTCTTCGCCAGCACGTACGGGATAGGCGATCTCGACATTGGTCTCACGTTTCTGGCAAACGGTTTTGGCTGTATGCTCGGATCGTTGACCACCGGCAAACTCCTCGATCGTGATTACAAGCGAGTCGCCATGAGCTATCAAGGGGACACGCTCAATTTTCCAATCGAACAGGCGCGACTGCGGACTGTGTGGATCTGGTCACCCCTTCAGTGGGCGGCGGTACTGCTCTTCGGCTGGACTCTCGACAAGGGCTTGCACATCTCAGCACCTATCATCGCATCTTTTGTGCTGGCTTGGGCAGCGATCTCTTCGCAGAATGTCATATCCACCTACCTGATCGACATCTTCCCGGGGCGCAACGCCTCTGCTACTGCAGCCGTCAATCTCGCAAGATGCCTCCTCGGCGCCGGAACGACAGCCTCGGTAAACCCGACGATCAACAAGCTGGGGACGGGCTGGACATTCACGATGTGGACGCTGATCATGGTGCTCTCTCTGGGATTGGTAGGTGTACAGCAGAGATACGGAGCAGCCTGGCGAAAGAAGCGAGAGGCAAAGGAGAGCATCTCGTAGACCACTTAGCCATATATCATGATTCATGCATATATAGACGATATCCATATATGAACGACATCAGTCGACGCTACACGGTGCCCATGCTTGCGCCCCGTCCAGTCCCTGCCATCTCGCAGATTGCAAACGTCCACATGGCCAGAGTACCGGCGTCCACCATCCACTGATCTATCCTAGTTTCCCGTATCACTTCGCTCATCTCCCCTTTGCCCCATAACTCTCCCACACGCAGACCTGGCTCCGACTCGACCGACTCCCTGTTCTCGCTCGTCGCCGCAGCGAGTCGCGGGCTGTTCCAGAGTGCTCGATGATCCTCCCAGACCGACTCCCATCTTGCTGGATCTGCCTTCCATAGCGCTTCAGGACCCACAGCAGGCAGATGTGCCAGTTCTTCCGCCACAAAGAGCGGAATACCAGCTATGGCATTCCAGGCATCGTCAAACACACAGGCGACGTCGATGGAGCGGCGCAGACTCTCGGATAGGATGTAATCCGATTGCGCGATTGTCGGACAGTGCAACCGATCACATCGCCTGATGAGGGGGATGAGATGAGCCGATCGGTCGGCGAGAGCCTGTATGCTGAGGAACGTCTCGATGGTCACCACGGCCTGCCGATGGGGTTCGGGGAAGTGAAAGTATGCGAGGAGGGTGAGGAGTAGGTAAGACTGGAAAGCCGCGAGGCAATGGAGGGGGTCAAACGTCTGATACTGTCACAAGTCAGCTCTCGCCTAATCATACGACTCGAACGTACTGATAACATGATATTGGACAACTCATTCATGACTGTTTGGACCACCAAAGCCTCACTGCCCGGCGCATGGGCGAGGAACATCTTGATGAGTGTGATGGCATTGGCGAGAGGTCCGGCAGGTGTAGGCCATAGGTGTGAGGGATGCACAAATGCCGACGAAGATGTGGGGGATGCGTCGGCTAGCTGTAAGGGTAAGGCGCGGAGGAATCGCGAGCAAAAGTATATCGTGGAAGGCGAGAGATGCTTGCTTCGCGCCGGCGGACGAGTCAGGTCGTCTGGTGCAAGGACCGCCAACCACCGTAGCGAGATCCTGCCGACCGGCGTCTCTCCCACAGCTGGATCAGAGATCGGACCAGAAGTCTCACTAGGGACCTGGAAGGTGGGCTGATCGTGTTGGCGTGACCCGCCGAGCGAGCTAGGCGAAGGAAGCGTGAATTCGACCGGATTCGCCGGCCATAATTCATCGTGCGGCGCTGCGACATCGTTGACTATTGGCGTGAACACAGGTACGGAGGAGGCTGGCGGGACATAGGTCTCACTCGCGCTGGATCCGGTGATCGAGGCATACTCGCAATGATCACCCCTCCTGAGACATCGTGAACAGATGGGTCTTTCGAGATTGCATCTGGTCTTGGAGGATGCACACGCGGTGCATGCCTTTTGGCGGCTTCGGCGCGACGGACTGCTGATTCTCGGATGCTTGGGGAGGGAGAGCTCGGTGTTGGGAGTCGTGTCGTAGGGTCTAGGCTCGCTGTGCGGCATGGCGGATGAATTGTGAGTGATGAGTGAATCGATCAAGAAAGTCCGACTGTCAACCGGAACTCCGAGATTTTGTCCACGAGCCCCTGGCTGGTGACGCATCTCTTCTGTCATTCTCTTGGAGCCTAAGCTTCTGGGGCATCGATGACCAGCGGAACTATGATTATGCATATGCGCGTCCCGATAACTATCACCTGCGGAAGGCCATCTGCGAAGCAAAGAACCAAACGACGAGGGACGCGCCCATCAGGATAAGAGCCACTGGCTGCAAGACGTTGATAGTCAACTGAATTGTTCAGCAAGTGTCGGATTCAAGATCAAACAACATACTTTTTGCGCGAGAAGACCGATGACACTGTAGCAATGTGAGCAACCTGAACTCGTTTGATACTTGAGGACAACTCACAAAGGCATGACTGCTGACCCACCTTGACCGAGACTGTACGGAGTGAGCTTGAGCAAAGCACGATGAACAACGCACCTCGTAGTGATGGCCACAGCCGTTGTTTGTATGCTCCGGGGAACTGTCCGACTCGTCCTGCGCGTCAGATCCCATCACATCAACACTCCAACGCCTGATCTGCGACCTACGTTTGAACACTGGTGATCAGCTCTAACCCGCTCTCATCTTGGTTTTAGCTCACCAGATGGGGTAGATTGGAGCGATGAAGATGCCGACAACAGCGACCATGACGCCGTCCGCGATCACGTCGTCTACCTGCCACACCACGACGGACGAGGCCATAGCAAGCACCGTGCTGTTATGTCGTGAGCCATGTAGAAGCGACTCGGGGAGCAAAGAACTCACTAGATGCCGACAGCCTTCTGTGTGCCAAGACGGCTCGTCACGGGGAGCAGGAATATACGTCCAACAGCCAGCGCTGAATGGTCAAAACCGGATATCAAGGACTGGATGGACAATGTCTTTACCTCCATAGTACCCGGAAGAAACGTAACCCATCGAGGCGATGTTCTTGCGCTCGTCCAGCATGAACGTGGTCTGCGTGATGAGCTTCGTCTCATACAGAGGTGCAAGGGTGACACACGATCCATCCGCCGTATCCCACTTCCACACCAATCTGACATCAGCTTTGCGACTTCCAGACGCGGCCGCTCACATATAAGAAGAGATACAGCCCCATCAACAGGACAAATGGTCTGCACAGGATCTGCCACACCGTGCCCGGGGGCGGTCGAGTTTCTATGGGCATCGGGACACCAGGTTCTACCCCAATAGAGGCTGCTCGGGCCAGATCTCCAAGCTCAATTTGATCCACGGAACGCCTCACGACATCGCTACCCTCGGCTTGCCTCGGAGGCGGCAGTTGGGGGGTGGCAAAGCGTTGCCGTTCATCCTCGTCCACTGCTTGCTGATGATCAAGAGGTATGATCTCCTCGGCTCTTCTGCCTTGGAAGACGAATAAAACAAGCGCGACCATGAACATCTGGATGCCGAGCGAGGTGAAGTAGTATAGTGTGACGCGAGATGTGTGCGCGACGAACTGCGTCGCCACCAGCGGTGCCGCCATTGCCCCTAACCCGAAGAGCGACTGACCGACTCCTAGCTTGGAGGTAGCACCGGGTAGTCGAGCGAGGAACGAGTTGGTCAACGATGTCTGTGGGCCTGTCAGCTGGGGGTCCCGCGTGGCTGCAAAAGCCGAATGACGAGACACACATAAAGTACCAGCCCAATCCCATTCAGAAAGTTTCCGAAGCAAAAGACGGGGAACGGCGGCGCCACGCCCAGCACAATGAGCGCCACCGCCTGACAAACCATGCCGCAGCAAAGTGTCTGGGGGAAGTCAGCTGTTGTCCCGATCGCTACCACAGATTGTTTGCCTACTCACATGGCTGAAACCGATCTTGTGTTCGATTCGGCCGAGGAAGAAGGAGCAGCACATTCCTCCAACGAACTGGCATATCCAGATAAGCGACACTGCTGTATCAGCTGCCATACTTCAACAACAAGAGCACCAACCTATAGAGTAGTTTACCTATGGCCGTCAGCTTTGACGCTCCTTTGGGGTGCTGGCAAGACATAGCTCACGTGGTAGTATGATTGCAGTCCGGGAACTAGGGCACCGTTACCTCCTCCAGACCAACCGGTCATGAACAAGACCGCTTGCAGGCATGCTCTGACCGCCTTCAGCTCCCATCGACCCTACGCGCCGTTCGACGACACTCACACCATCACGCGAAACAGCTTAAGGGAGGGAGGAGCTCTGAGATCGTCCATATGCCGTGTCCTCCAGTGATGCAACATCCCACGATGCTCCTTGCTGTCACCTGACCCCAGTCGAACATCGTTGGTGACTGATGATGCCGACGAGGTGGTCGTAGTGGGTAGCGAAGGTCGAGAGCGCTTGCTTGCAGCTCGCCCACCGCGTTTGTTGATCGACTCCCCACTTCCAGAGGACTCATGCTGCCGAAGGAAGTGCCCCAGTAATCGATCCATCATGAAACAGACCAGTTGCAGACGAGAGGCATGTTCAAAAATTATTGGGTGGGAGAGCGAATGATAAGGGGCTGGGCTGACGCCCCCGGGTCAACTGACCCGAAACTCGCGCTAACTCGGAGCGATGTTTCACTGAGAATGATTCCGCCTATTCATAGTCAATGGTTGGACTCGCGTTTCATGCGGGTGATGTGATCAGAGCATCCTTTGGTGCCTCGCAAGCGCGCGGATCAGAACAGCAACTCCGTGCACCGTACCTCACCTGGCTGACAGAGGGGTACACCCAAATTATTAATTGCAGTGTCTTGCTATTGAGATCTCTCGCCCGACGCCACTGGGCCGACCTACGAACCCGGGCACTACCCATAAATGTTGTGATGCTGGGCTACTATTCTTTGCTCCTGGGCCGCAGGCCGCGTCTGATGTCAGTTCCCCGAATCTGGAATCTTAGCCGGCTCAGTGGTGAAGTTGGACATGAGCAGCTGCGCCGAAGCAGAGGATCAAACACTCAAGCGGAGTCGTCACAGGGGCGCATATCACTTGCTTGAAGGCTTCAGGGACTGGCATCTGGCTAATATATCGCAGAATAGTAGAGCATCCGGTCTGCGACAGCTGATCGACTTTGCTAGAACTCCAACTTCTCGCCAACCATTGCTTCACAGACCTCCCAAAGGCGGTCCTCCTTGTCCTGATAGTCAGCGAAGCCCCTGTCGAACTGTGCCTTACCTGTCCTTGGGCCCCGACGGGAACCTTGCCCGGCTCGGCTCGACAGTCGTGAGAGATGTAGGCGCCGTTGACTGGTACTCAGTGTTCTGCTCTAGGGGTGAGCCCGCACACTTGCCATACGCGTCGTCCGGGTGGAACGCTGAAACGAGATACGGCGCGCAGCCTTGCTGAAGACTTCGCATGGCGGGGTTCTGCACGCCATTCTCATCGATGAAGCCTGTGCGATCAGCAAGGCCGAGGTCATCGACTCACCCATGGCAATCTTCCTCTCCCGCGGAAGGTAGCGCGACAGCTGCGAAGCGACCCCTGAGAATCAGCCGTGGGATATCGCAACGACTCACATCCTGGACTCGTCACGATGCCGATGACCTTCCCTTTGGCCTTTCTCGCCAGTCCAGAAGCCAACAGCCAGTCGCCGAGCTTGCTCTCCGTGTAATACTGGAACTTCTCCTCATCGGGGACGTTGCGGCAGTAGGGATCGTCGAGGCGGAACCGAGATGTCGGGGTGGGCATTCCTCCCGCGATGAAGATGACCCTCGGGGTGTACGTCGACTGAAGAAGCTTTGGAAGAAGCAGTCTTCGGGTGAGCGTCTCCTCCCAGGGGCGGTTCGATCGGATAGACTCACTTTGTAAGTAAGAATGGCGCGTACACGTTGGTCGTATACACGACGGGGTACCCGTCCTCAGTATGATTGACTTGCGCGGCAATACCAGCGTTGTGCAGCAGGACCTGGGTGTCAGTATACTCATCCGACCTCGAACACTCACATCGATCGGTCCCGGAAGACGGTTGATCTCATCCGCAGCCTTTCGGACGTCTTGCAGAGAGCTGAGCTCCAGAGCGATGGGGTGAACGGGCGCGTCTGCGACTTTCTCCCGAACGTATGCGATCGCCTCGGCGAGCCTGTTGTCAGTGCCGAGCGGATCAATGGAGCCCTTCTCACTTCTCTTGGGTCCTAGCAGTGAGGATGATGGACTTGGGGGAGTGTTTGGCAACTTCTGCCGCGCACTCCAAGCCGATACCGCCGACAGAGCCACCCGTGATCAGGACTGGTATGAGCAAAGGACGACGCTGCGCCAGACTCACTCGTCTTGCCCCGGATGTGGTCGGACAAGGCCTGCGCGACCTCGGCACCTGTGCTTGCACCTGAAAAGTTGAACGACATGATGAGTGAGCTGTTGCAGGATTGTAGACTTGAACCACACCCAGCGATACTTATATATGCGGACACAAGACGGCGTCTCATCGGTCGCCGAACCAGTCGCCGAGCGGCGAGCCAAGCTCCGCCTTTACCGGTCCCGACATGCCCCCTCTCTTCGGGTCCCCGCAAGCATCCGTAGTCTCGCAAACGGGCCAGACGGTCTGTTGGACCTGTCAAATGTGACAAAGCTCCACCGCAGTGTCATCCTCGGTGCTGTGCAAAGGGAGAGGCCATGGGATGGGTATCAGTCGGTGCACTTCGGACCCGTGCAGGGTATCGCAAAGGATTGTGCACACTCTTAGAGTCCATCGTAGTCGACACGACACGCTACGAGAAGCTTGGTGTATCCGATGCATGACAATCTACTCCGGTCTCGACCCTATCAAGATCTATAGCCACCTGGCCACCGCTTCTATTTCCCACACCTAGGTGGAGTATCTGAACAACGGGCTGTACTCTTCCATCTTTCCGAGCTCCTCCGGAGAATACGTCGCCAGCACTTCGTCTTTGCTGATGAGGTCGCGACGGGCATTGTCCCTCTTGAGCAAGACCCAGTGGATTGTGGCAGGGATCATGGCGCCCAAAACGGTCGCACCGACAGAGAAGCCAAAGCCGAGGGGATAGGTAGGGGCTTCCGAGGCGATGTAGATGTTGGATCCCATGCTACCACCGCCGACACTGCCGAACAGCATCAAAAGACCAATGGAAGCTGCTCGCTTGGAAGGGTTCGGGATGTTCTCGGATGTCCACGAACCGACTATGGGAGCCTGGGCGGCATATCCAGCAGCGGCGAGGAAGATGGCAAAGTAGCTGACGCCCGGGATGTTTGCGTGGTGGACGGTGATCCACAGAATGACGATACCGCTGAGAGAGTTAGATGGGCTTTCGAACGGACACGAGAGACCTACACAAGACCCAACGAGTACGCGAACATGATGGCAAAGTATCGCTTCTTGTACCGGTCCGACAGGACACCGACGGTGATGCAGATGATGGTGGCGAAGATGTACGGGGGCGTTGTGAGGGCCTGGGCCTTGATCGCTGTGTAGCCCAAGTTCTTGACCATGGTCGGAAGAGTGTACGAAAGAGAGTAGGTCGGGATTGATCCTCCCCACCAGAACATCATCATCCTGTCGGGTCAGCGAAGTTCGAATGAGAACACGGCACTGAGGGTAACTCACATCAACCAAGTCTTGCGGTCCTTGGCAGCCTTGATCACATCACCCCACTGGAACTTGAGGGACGGCGCGTGAGGTCCATGGGCGTACTTCATGCGGAGACGGGCGTAGCGGGCCTCATCGGCGGTGAGCCACGACATGCGCTTGGACACCTTGTAGCCGTGCGGAAAGCTGGGGAGTAGGAAATACGAAGCGAGACCAAAGACGACGGTGATGAGACCCTCAATCTGCGAGTCAGTCAGGCTATCCCTTGGAGGAGGTCTGTGCGCGACTAACGAAGAAGAGCCATTTCCACGCCCTCCAGCCCCCACGTCCGTCGAGGTTGCCAACGCCGTAAGCGATGACACCACCAAATGCGCCTGCAGCCGTGTTGGCTCCGTAGAAGATGGACATGCGAGTAGCCAGCTCTTTGGGCTGGTACCACATGCTCAACAGCAAATAACCGCCCGGGTACATGGTCGCCTCCGCGATTCCAAGTGCGAGCCGTATACCGATGTAGCCCCCGTAGCTCTTGACGACGCAGGTGAGCACGGTGATCATGCCCCAGGTGCTGACGGCGATCGGGAACCAGATTTTGGGACCGACACGGCGAAGCATGATGTTGCAGATGGGCTCGGACAGGCCGTAGGTGAAAAAGAAGACGGTGAGGGCCAGGTTGAACTGGGACGAGGACATGCCGACGTCGGTCAGAAAACCGAAAAGTTTCGCATTACCCGCGTTCGACTTGTCGAGCGAGCACAGCAGGTAGAGGAACGACAGCGTTGGAAGCAGACGCCAGTCGACTGTGCGCACGGTCAGCAGGGATCAGGACGATATACGATGAGAAGAGGGTGAATGGAACTCACGTTTCCGCATGAGACGCTGGTGACCTCCAGATTGCATCTGGTCATAGAGCTCGAGGTACTCGGCGTACTCGTCGGGGTTCGAAGCGACATTGACCGTGTTGACGGCGGCACCGGGGACTTCGCCCTTCTCCTCGATCGAAGACGAAGACATTCTGCTGAGACTTGGGAATGTGTCTCATGAATCGGCGTCGGACTTGAGGTTTAAGTATCTTTGACAATGTCAAGTATCGGCGAGGCATGATTGGACAGACAATGAAAGCGGCAACAGCGAAAAAAAAGCCGAGGCAAGGAAAGATAAAGAGCGGTATCGGCCCGCGTGCTGAAGAGCGGCTCCACCGCTGCTGAGGCGGAGCAGCCGCTCGCTCTTTGACCCCGCGGGATTTTTATGTCTCGTATAGCCAGCCCTGTATTCCTAACTTGAACGCGAACTAACAGACTTGTCAGCTAGACATCACTTCCTCTACAACATCATCATCGCCCAATCCACCATGCCTTACATTTTCGAGAACAAGCGCCTGTCGAGGCCTAAGAACGATGACGGGTCTCCTCTGTACCCCGACTACATGCGTCAGTCAATGCCCCCGATCGTGCGCCGCGAAGTGGCTGAACTCTAGCTTTCTATGACCCTCTAGAGAAGGTCGAAGACATTGGCGCCTTCGAACACGACGACCCGGGACATCGTGCCGACCCAAAGTTCCCCAACCTTCTCAAGGACGCATCCAAGCTGGTGAGGGCGCCTTTCAGTTCGAACGAATAAAGCTGACGGAGGTCTAGTTCGACCTCTCACCTCACGTTGGCACTGAGTGAGTCTTTCCCGCACGATTGTTCCGAGTGTTGAAGACTGACTGGTCACAGGATTCACGGCGTGCAGATCTCGCAGCTGGGATCGGCGGGTCTTGACGAATTGGCATTGTTGGCAGCAAAGAGGGGGGCTCTAGTGTTCCGTGACCAGGACTTTGGAGATCTAGGCTTTGAACGGCAAAAGGAGATTGCCCGGTAGGTCAGACGTCACACACATACGAACAGCCATCTTACAAGCAGATACTTCGGCCCGCTGCACGTTCACGGATGGGCACCTCATCCGGCTGCTGGCTCGGTAGAGCACATGATCATCTATGACCACAAAGAGTGGGTTCTTCTTTGAGGCTTCGTTCTCGACCCGCTGACACACTAGCGATCTGCGTGTGCGCAAGTCTTGGGCAGGGAGATCACCGGTACAATGGCACACCGACCAGTCGCCCGAACCTCAAACACCAGGCTGCAGTTTCATCTGCATGCTTGAGTCGCCGTCCACCGCTGGTGGGGACACAATAATCAGCTCGGTCAGTGGGACATCCTTTGTCAGTTGCCATAGTTGACGACCAGTCTGTCCGGGCCTACGAGTCGCTTTCTCCCAAATTCCGCAAGAGGCTGGAAGGCCTTTGGGCGCTCCACAGCAACAACGACGTTGCGCAGGCCGAGCTCAAGAACAAAGACGCTATCATGCGCCGAGATGTGCAAAAGAGCATTCATCCAGTCGTCATTGTCCACCCCGTCACCAAGAAGAAGGCTCTTTGTACGTGGCACGTACCTTGGTGCAGGCAAGGCTGACTTCCCAGACGTCAACCCGGTATACACTCGACACATCGTTGGCTTTGACAAGGAGGAGTCCGACTACCTCTTGAACTTCCTCTACAACCACATTGCCACTCGGCAAGACTTCGCCTGCAGAGTGAGATACGAAGCCGGGACCGTACTGGTCTGGGATCAGGTGGGCCTCATCATCAGAGTGCGGGGACATAAAAATGCTGACATACGCAGCGAATCACCAATCACTCTCAAACGCTCGACTACCCAGTGGGCGACAGGCGACATGCCTTCCGTTTGACTCCTCTGGCGAACGTCCCTATACCGGCATTGGTCGAGGAGGATGACGGCGAGTGTGCGAAGGACGAGCAGCGTGTGCAGCTCAACCTGTGCTAGATTATTGACTTGACCATGTATGCATGTTTTGTGGCATCTCGCACTTAGACCATCGTGGCCGTGGCAGCGGTTCCCCTGCCACGGGCAGCGATACTCACAACAACGATGAATGACGGCGTTTCTACAGTCTATTCTATAGGTTGTTTCTGGCTAACAAGGCTGTTAGGCATAATTCTGCCACAATCACGAGATATGAGGATGCATAGAGCAGACAAAGACGTCAAATTGCTACGAGGAGAGACTCTTTTCATAATCAAGAATCGCAAGGATATCCGGATGCTCAATGAGCAGCCGCTGTGCCTCTGCCAGCTCCATCTCTGGCAACGGACCCCGTGGCCGGTGACCATAGCCAAACAAGTGCTGCAACAGCCGCTTCATCCCGGGAATCTAGTCTGTCAGCACGTTTCATTCTGGGTCGGCAACCCACGTTGGCATTCGAGGCCGCCCAATCCGCTCGCGACACGAGCGCCTGCAAATCTCGAGCCTCCTTGGTCATGACTCGGCCTTCATCTTGACACATGGACCAGAGTTTCATGCAGGTGAGCTGCGGGTCAGCCACGAGAACGTCTGCTGTGCGAGCGCATAAAGTGGCTTACAGGGGCGAAGTTGGGCACGCCGGTGATAGCTCCGGAAGCTCCAGCTGACATAGACGGAAGGAGAAAATCGATGAAGCCGTCTATGACCAAGAAACTGACGGATTCAGCACGGAGGATGTATATCAGCCCAGGCGAATGACTGACGGTGCGTTGGGGTCTTTGCGGGGATACTTGTCTTTGAAAGCTTGGTCGTTTACTGTAGCGGCGATTCGAGTGAGCTTGCCTACTGCACCGCAACTTCAGATATCAGCCACTTGACCAAAGCAACCCCATGTTCAAGAACCTACGTGAGCTTGATGCCGCAGGTATTTGGAGCGGAACGGGCGATGTCTTCGACCAAGTCGCTGTTCACGTCGATTCCACCGGTGACACCGGGGAAGTTGTACAACATGCTATTTGTCAGTGTCGCAGTCCATCGCCGCTGCTGCTCACTCACACTGGTATAGGAGAAGCGTTTGAGACGTCGACGTAGAATTTCTTGATTGCCGCTGGCTGCTTGATCAAGGCACCAGCGTAGTATCCGCCAGTGATCAATATCGCATGGTCGGCACCCGCTGCGGCGGCCCTGCCTCGTCAGCTCTCCATCCAGTTCCCAGACTCTGCTGTAGACTCACTCTTTTGCCAACTGAATGCATTCACGAGTGCTGGCGGCTCCGATTCCTGCCAATATCGGCACATGCTCCAATTTGGCTTCATCGAGCGCTTGTCGAGCGGTGCGAATCAGTGAGGCTCGCTCAGCATGGTCGAGATGGACAGCCTCGCCCATGGACCCGCACACGACTGGCAGAATACCAGCGCGGGCGGTGAAGGCAACGTGCTTCCCATAGCTCTCGAGATCGAGTTCATCGTTGTCGTCGAAGAAAGTCGGCAGGGGCACATAGATGCCGGGGCTGAGAGGTCGTGTCATTGTGGTTACGATTAGTGGGTGACACTGCCAAGCAATACGAGTGACGGTTGAGGTGCAGACAATGCTTCATCCTGTGCTCGTGCTACAACGGCGGCTGCAAAGCGAAATCATTTTTTCCCCCACTAGTCGGTAGGTATCGGTCATTAGATTTCAAGGGCCGGAAGGTTCCTCCCATTGGGCGAAGGTTTTGGTCATTAGCAATGGGTTTATGCCGTTAGCCGTGGGTTTGTCCCACTGGATGATTGGTTTTGGTCACTAAACATGAATTTCGCTCACATCTGTTCGATCTGCGTAGAATTCTCATTCTTTCATGCTCACAATGCCATTCTGCACGCATTCGCTGCCACCAAGCAGATGGGAAGGTCAGTGTCCTGCGTATACTGTGAGCCCCCGTTGGGTGTCGTTCGGAGTCCGTGCCCCTTCAAACATTGGCGCACTGACCGCCAAAGATGCTTATTGTGATCGCGCTCAAGCCCATCACAACATCAAACACAACATCACTCTTGATCCCACTTTCGACCTTGACTGTCTGTGACTCGTTGACCTGTTCAGATTATCCATCATGGGACCGAAAGCCCCCAGCAATACGTCTCCAAGAGCTGGCGGTCGGCGGGCTAAGGCAACACCTCGCCCCCAAACTCCCAGCACCCGCCGCCTGCGATCGCAGAGCCGCAATGCCTCTCGATCACCATCTCCAAACTCGCCTCCTCCGCTACCCACAGTTTACGCCAGTCCTTCGTATCGGGCTACAACAAAGTTGATGAGCGCTCTGGAATGGCTCAAGACCCAGCAGTCGTCGGACCCGGTTTTCGGACAAGGGAAAGCTCAAAACCTACTTCAAAAAGGGTTGCGTTCCTCTCTTCAACCGCCCGAGCACTGCTTCCCCGAGTTCTTTCCCCAGTTCGCTGGTTTGTACGGCTTTGAGCGTTGGATCCCCACATCAGTGGTGGACGTCGGTGGCAAGGGTCCCAAATGCGTTGTGGAGGGGAAACGTGGACTGTCCTGCCACAAGCCATCTCTGCCCTCGTTTCTGTACACGCGAGTCATCAGTCTCTTCTACGTCAGGCTATAGCTTACTCACAGGCAATCCAACGTCCAATGCAAGAACGCGAGAGCCAAAGGCTGGCCTACCCTGGTCTTCCGCTGGTGGCACGATGACGATGGTCGAATGGTCTTGAATGCCTGCTGGGCCTGCCATACGAAGAGTGGGCGGCCATGTGAGCTAATTGGTACCGCCATCAAGCCGATGGACCCGTTAGTCAAGGTCGTGCCAGACAAATCGCCAAATCAGTCACTTCTGGGGTCGCTTTCGGGCAATGGCAAACGTGGCTCATCCGTGCTCGAAGACAGTGACACCGTCATTTCCAACAAGCGAGCGAGGGCCATTGAAACAGTACCTCAAGGCGGAGCCCAAGACGTCTCTGAACCGACAGAAGGCATTCATTTGCATCTCGCGGTTCATGATGCCAACGATGGTGCAGCGCAGCTTGCACTAGCGATCCAGGATACTTCGGACCACGGCCCAATGGCGTCTGATTCGGCTCGGCCGCCGTCCGGCTGGAGGCAGCATATCGCACAAATGAAGCTTCGAGGTCGCTCCCGCACGCTGTCAGGATATTGCCACGACATCCTGACGACACGTGGCCTATAACCGACAAACCAAGACCGAGGCGAAGACCGAGGAGACGATTGAACTTAGCCTCGTAGGATCATTCCGTTACCAATGGAACCTATTCGTTTCGAATAGTCACAGACAGTCATCGACTGCACTCGAACCATCCAGCAACCGATAAGTGACCAAGGAAGACGATGGAACGCACGGAAGGAAGTGAATCAGGACAAGCCACACGGAGATGAGAGCGGGCCCGATCCACTATGGACGAGGCATATCACCTGAGATAAGAGGACGGGCACGGAGAAGATAAGGTGAGAACTAGCAGAGATAAAGACGGACAGAAGCAATTGGAAACGAATAGCAACAACTAGCGACGAGATGGAACATTCCAAGACGGAGGGTGCTAGAATCAGTTCGATTGGTAGAAGGATCAAGGAAGGATACTTATAGACGAGAGATCGCAGAGGAAGAACCTCAGCGATCTAGTTAACTAGTCCTCGAGTGTCATGACCGCACCT
This sequence comes from Tremella yokohamensis, assembly GCA_024343385.1. NCBI lineage: Eukaryota > Fungi > Basidiomycota > Tremellomycetes > Tremellales > Tremellaceae > Tremella > Tremella yokohamensis. Next base: position 70,221 of record BRDC01000043.1, on the reverse strand, counting down.
CAGGCAGAACAGCTGCATGATGTCATGACTCTGATCAGATCCCGGCCCAACCTATGACCTCGGATCATCACTTCGACAACATCACTCCTTCGACCTATGACCTCGCACATCGACCGATGTTATCACTTCCTCGCTATCGATCAAATTAAGCTCCAACTGTTACTGTAAGAAGTAATTGCGACATTATCGGTTCCGACGTGGGTTCGTCTCGAGATGTAAAACAGTTGGATGAACAGGAAAAACATGGATGCCTGAAAATGATATAAGCACAGTACTATTTTCCGTAGCGTCTTCTTCTTCAGCAATGGATCTCATTCTTTTCCTCCATCGTCTGTCACACACACCCGCAGTCCCCTCAGCACCACAGGAGGTCGTCTTGCTTTACGAGCCAGAGACTAGCCTTATCAGTACTACTTCCTTAGTACCGCGGCACTCCGTCCCCTTCGGCGTGACAGCAGCGCGTGACATCGAGGTAGAATACAGCTTTTACTTAGAGAATCGACCGTACCAGTGACGAGTAGTAGATAGGCAACGTGAGTTTTGATCGCTCCTCACCGAACCAGTTCAACTCTGCTCTTGTGCATTCATATCTGTTACGAATAGAGACTGATAGTTAGCAACCGACACAGAGTAATACATTGTGGTAAGCTTTAGTTGGATCCAGAATAGGTCACCGGGCACAGGTCTGACACACGCCTCTCCCCGAGAGTTCCGCCGGCAGCACTCCCATCGACAAACAGATGGAAGCTGAGCAGCACACCAGCTTTGGCAAACTCCTGGACGCCCCGACATCTACCTCTACCCGGTTGACTGTGAAGCAAGGCGTCGACGAGCTCCATGATAGTGGCGAGTCTGGGTTCAACGCTTTGAGTGTCCACCCCAGCGACACTCAGGGCGGAGACCCCACCTCGCAGTCCTCAACGGGTGGAAGTGACGATCCTTTCCAGCTTTCATTCGGTCACCTGCGTTCTCGACTCGAACAGCCATTTGATGAGGCTATACGTCAGGCAAGCCAGACTTTTTCAGACCTGAAGACTCACCGGACAACCGCTCGATCTCTTCTGGACGAGATTTTCTCGATTTGCGAGGACCTCCTGCATCAAGCGCGGCAAGATCGCGCGTCTATCGATGACGTTCGTCGAGAGCGTGATGAGGTGCACCGCACCATGGGCGGCTTGGATGAGCGCATCCGCTCCTTCAGACTGCAAGTCGAGGAGAACGAGAAACTCATCAACGAATTGCGCCAACAGAATCAATTCCTGGACGATCGCATGGAGAAGGTGCGACGCGAACAGTCGGCAGTCGATAAACGAATGACGGCGGCAGTAGAAGAGAAAGAAAGACTCGTTGCTGAGCGGGACTCGGCCAATGCGGAGGCGGTCAGATGGCGGGATGCTGCCAATCAAGCGAACGAAGAGAAGGTCAAAGCAATGCTCGCCCAGGCAGACGCCGAAACCGCGCTGGAGGAGGCCGCAGCCGAGGTGGACAAACTGACAGAGGAGTTGGCGCGGGCGCGCGACGGCACGAATCACTTGTCCGTGTATCCCTGGCAGCAACTGGCAGCCACAGGAGTGGATGGGATACCTGGCTTGGGCCAAGAAGACTTTCAACTGACACCCATTCAAGAACCTGTCACAGTACCTTCCCATCGGGGAAGAAGTGACCACGAGCGGGCGCCAGCACCCAAGCAAGGTTCACCAGATGAGATTCGATCGCCTCCACTTGACGAAAATCGACCACCTGCTCGCAGCTTAGTGCCCAGCCCACTAGTGCCCGGGCACGACGTTGCTGAATTGACGACGGCGGAGAAGTCTGGATCCGCGGAGGCCGCCTCTACTCAAATAGACCCGACAGAGATTGTCTCAGCTCTGAGGGAGGTCGATGGAGTTCACCCCGATCTGTCGAAGCTACCGATTCCTGCGAGTGAGGTCCCTCAGACCACTACCGCTGCTGCCGACCGACAGATTCCGAACGAGCTCCAGTAGATCAGTGGCGCGTTTAGTTCGATTGGCGAGCAGGTCTGATACGTGAGATGACTTGTGCTGACTGCCAGCGGCTTCGTCCGGACCTCTACTCGTCTATCTCTCTTTCTTCAGTTCATTTGCTCAGTTTGGCCTTGCTGGACAAGACAACACGAGACTTAGATCCAAAGTTTCATGCACGTATTTGGCAATGGAAGTGATTACAATCTACTTATCTATCGATTGTCTTCCTCCTCTGACTCCAAGCGACTGAGGTCTTCCGACGACAGGTGTACTGGCTTCGGTAGTATGTTCGACATACTTGCCAGGATGAGGGGCGATTGAAGCCAGATCCGATTGATGTGTCGGTCTTTATTGCTCTGCTTAAGAGACACGCAAAGGTTTTCCCACAGCAGCAATGCCACAAGGATGTCCCTCGTGCGTTTGGTCTCTTGCTCCATCGGCCATCGGGAGGCCCAGCCAAGCTTGACAGCGGTCGGCCGGAATCCTTCGCAAATCTGAACACAAGCTGCGGCTGCCAGAGGACCGCAACTGTGCCCGTCCATTTGCACGGCCCATTCAAGTCCATTTCGAAGCTCCTAATCGTCAAGCATTCCCAACTCGTCAGGAAAACAGCAGGCGCACAGGTATGTTGGGCGCCGAGAGCCATTCGGCGTTGTCTTTGTCCGTGACCCAGCCTTTGCGGAGCTCGTAGTCCATGCGAGCATGAAGCAACGTCCTCCATCTCTGCTTTTTAGACACGGGACAACAGCTTTTACACAAGGCACTGACTATTTTCATCGAAACGTGATCGTGAAGGCCTCCCGCGGCATCAATGGGCAGAATCATCTTTATAGGACCCAGGATCGCCAGAGCCACGAAGTGAGCCCCGGGTGACGTGTTGATGACGGCGACTGTTATGCGATCGCGCCACGACCGATCTTTGCCTAGTGTCGGCCATGGGAGACTATTCCCGATGCCGTCCAGGTATGGCACCGGGCCATCCGCAGACCAAGACAGCAAAAAAGGTTGATAGCGAACAGTTTCTGAACTTGAGACTTGCTTATTGGCCCTAGTTACCGCGGCGGCGCAAATTGGGTCGATGAGCTCGGTGCTCCACCAGGAAGAGGCATCACCCATGAGGTCGAGTACTTCGGGGCGCATCGAAGAATCGCCGGTCATGATCATCCCGTTCTCCAATCCGTGGCTGTTCGGATGTTCAAGCAGGCGGCTTTTGAGCAGCTCAAAAAACGACGATTCAAGCGGCTGTTGATCTGGTTTCATGGCTGTGATAGAATCACCCGTTCGTTTGAGAATATCGGCTGCGTGGAAGCGCTCGAGAACCCTCTCAACATATTCAAGATCGGAAATGCCCTCATAGGCATCTTTCCAGCTCCGCAGAGTCTTGCGTTTGCGCTTTGACTGGCCAGACTCCTTCTGCTCAGTCTGCGAGACATGTCTGACTTCGAATTCGCCCGAAGTACTATCTTCCTCCAAAGATCTCTTGATTCGCTCCGAACGCTCGGCCAGATACACCTTCCAGGTGGACTCCGGCTGTACTTCCGTCGATGGACGCGGGCGGAGAGGCCGCAGAGTCCGAGGGCCGGCGGTGGAGATCGCAGCAGTAGTGCTTTGCTTGGACGCTTCAAACCCCAAACGAGGCGTTGCTGGTTCTTTTGTCGGTGACGTGCTGCCATGCCGAAGGATCGTCTGCCTTTCGACCGCCTGTCGAGCGAGTGATGGCTTTGCCTTGTTTCGGCGAGTCGATGCGGGCCTGACAGGTGACCTCAAAAGCGCAGGCTTCAGCTCGGATGGATGCCCAGCTGGGCCTATCCGCTGGGTCGAGTCAGATTTATCTGTCGCGCCGGGCGCAGATGGTCCGCCTCGTCGTTCAAGGGGTGTCTCGGAGACCGTCGACGCCGCTAGCGTAACAGCGGGTCGATCAGTAGTTGACGATTGAGTCGAAGGAGTCTTTGTGCTCGATGAGGTTACAATTTCTGCTTGGCTCGGTGGCACTGAGCTGTCTGCCGGGAGTCCGCCGAGCGTGGCAGTCGGACTGGGCAGGGTCAATGGTACTGAGGCAGGTCGCCCTGTTCTTGGGCGTAACAGAGGATCGATGACGTCGTCCGCAAAGCTTGTAGTCGACTTGTCATCCGGCTGAACGGCTGGGTACTCAAGACGAGAAGCTGAAGTGTCTTCGTGCTCTACAGATTCGATTGCAGTAGCCCGGTTGCCGGGAGGACTGGATGACGCAGGGCGATGAGGCGAAATCAATGGGTTCGTATAGAGCGAACCACCTTCAACAGGTTGGCCAGGCTTGCTGAGGGATCCGCGAACCCGATATTCGAGTCCACAGGCTAAGGCAAATCAGCGACGACATTGGGTGCCTGTAAACCTGGCTCACGGTTGCACAGATCAACGGTTTCGCCTTCGATTTGGATTCGCCGTCGATACGTTCCCGCTAATTTGGCGCCGCAATTGTAGCAGACATGCAACGCGCCAGGTTCTAAGTCGGGACTGGAGGTCTGTGGAGTTGTCGAACCACCATCTTTGCCTGGCAGAAGATCTGAGAGTGGTCTCACGCTCGCCGCGATAGACTCGCCGGCGACTGTGATCTTGCGCGGCATGGTGGCGGTAGGTGGGTTCTTGAGCGACGGCTTCCGTGATTTGCGGACTGTGAGTGGTGAGGATTTCGACTTCAGGCGGCCAGATACTTTTGCCGAGGTTGACTTAGGCGGAGAGGCGGCTACTGTCACCTCACTTCCCGACTGAGTCTCTGCTGGCGCGGTCTCCAGTCGCGACCTCGGACGATCCACGGATGGATCGGACTCATTATCACGAGCGGACGAATCACGTTCTGTACTCGAGCCTTGCATCGCCTGTTGTGGCTGTATATGCTTTGCCGGCGCATCCAAAGCAGAAGCAAGTGGAGTTGCAGGTGTTGTCCCCGATCCGGTCGATGGTGCCACAGCTGACGGGAGTGTTGAGGTGGGTGTTGGCAGCGTAGAAAGGGTGGATACCTGCTCGAACCGACCGCCAGTTCCATCAGAACGTTGGTAGAACAGCATAGTTGGGAAGGAGCTCTCACTCCATGCCTGGGTTGATGGCGAATGGCATAGCGTTACAGTGTCGTCATTGATCGTCCACCAGTGATTTGAATGACGGATGATAGCGAAGTTGTGTCCTGATGACAAACTGGTTCCGGTACGGCAAACCACACCGACCAAGGTCCAGTCGTGAACGGTGCGTCTGAGGCTGAGCCGTGGATCGAGAGTGAACCGCATGGGAAAGCGGAACTGAGTGTCGACCACCAGTTCCGCCGCTGGATCAAGCAAAGTCGTATCAGTGACTTCCGTCCAGTTCACATTCAAGCATAAGAGCGGACCGCAGGTGGACAGCATAGTCTCAGATTTCGCCGTGAACTCGAGCCCACAACCATCAGGAGGGTTGCAAAGGTGCTGGTGACTCGTGATGTTATCGTCAAGCCCGCTGTAGATCATATCGCTCATGTGCTTCTCCGGAGAACGATCATTTGCCGAGTCAGGGCGGATATAGATCGCCGGGTACAGCATAGAGTCTGTCGCGGATATCGAACTTGTACCGCAGTGGGTGCAACGGGCGCTAGCGAGTGTTCTGAGGGAGAACAAGTCGCGGAATCGTATACGCTCGTCCAGGTCATTCGTCCAGATGTCGAGGTGCTCGATCAGACGCTGGAATAAAAACTTGGGATCCTCCTGCCCCATACTCGGGACAAGCTTTTGATCTGAGGAAGATCAGCTGTCGCTCATGATCAAAATCAGATCCCCTACGACTCACCATAAAGCGTTTGCCGCAAACCTGGAAGCTGTTTAGCGTTGTCCTGGGAGATGGCCTGTCGAAAGTAGTAGAGTTGTTCAACGACTACCTCGTGCCGGTTTCTAGCCATATCAAGCTTTCCGATGTGTGGCCAGCTGGTTTCGTAAGCCTGAATGAAATGCTGGTTCCGCATGAGGACCTGGAGAAGCGCGAGAGCATAGCAGTCCGCCCCTGTGTTTCGGACGCCGACAGGACGATCACCTTCTAGTTGCTTAGCGGCTTTGGCAGGCAATGCCAGAGTGCTCTGCCGGGTGACAGCCGCAGACCTTCGCGTAGGATCTTTCGGCTTGATCTTGGCCGGACGACCCGGAAGGGAGCGAAGGCCTGTAACAGCCTCCTCGCTGCGACCGGTGTGCTTGGGCGCCCTGGAAATCTCAAGAGGAGTGACTGTTCCGAAAACATCGGACGATGGACCAGAGACTGAGCCTTCAATGGCCAAGATGTTGTGATCATCCGACTCAACACGCGTTGAGGGGGTTCGTCCATGCGAAGGGTCTTCGCGGATCGGCCTGTCCTGGTGGCGGCGCCCGACTGGTGTAATCTCTCTGACGATTCGAGCCGGAGGCGGACTTGAGCGTTGTCGCGCAAGGGGCTCCGGAGTCGTAGTGCTGGCAATCGCAGGCAGTGCCGGTGAGGCCGGCGGATCGAGCAGTACTTCGGAAAGATTTGAGAGCGTATTCAAGTCCTCGCCCCAATATGCCTCAAATTCGGCTCTATCTTGTTGATATACATCCTCATCTTCGGGAATGTTCTCCCTAGCTTCCAGGGCGATCCGTCGCTTGCGCAGAAACTCGATAACAACCGCGACGTTCTCTTCGAATTGCTGAACCGGTGAACACAGTTCCAGCTGCTTCATGGCCCAAATATGTTTGCAGAGTTTGCCAGTGGCTGACCAGTAGCGGCAGGTGCAGATATCGCGCTGTCCGCCCGCCTTCAAGCCACAGTAGAACATTGGTTGGCGCGGATCCTCATCCGCGGGCGTTATGATACAAAAAACTTCGGCTTGAAAGAGCGCCCTGTGGATTGCCGGGACGGAAGGCTTTGGGCAAGGGCGAATGGCATCCTGATCCCAAAGTCGCAAACCGCCTGAGAGATTTCTTTGCAGGCTTGGATCCGCACGTGGTTGATCGGGAGGCGTGTTCTCGTAGAACGGAAAGTAGTTGTTGATGATTACAGATATAAGGCGATCCAGTCTGAGCCTTTAGCAGTCATCCAGCAAGAGCAAAAAAAAAAGCAAAGCCACCTCTTGTTGGCTCGGCAACCAAGGAAGACTCGATCAAAAGTACGAAACGCCGCCTCCGAGTAATTGTTCGTCGACCAAGGGCCGTCTCTGCTGACGTGCCGAGGCAGCCCATAGTCCACTGTAAGCCTGATCCAACGGTCGGCAAACCATTCGCGCATCAGATAATCCCTGATGCTGTTCCAAGACTCCCCTTCATCGCCGGCGATCGTGTTCACTTCGCTCTCGAGATTTGCGAAGTATTGAGGCCATTCGTCCACATCGTCGCAGCGCTGACATTGTCTTATAGCCTCCAAGACGCCCTGAGTCTTTATGTCCGCGTTCGCTTGAGTGGCAAAGATGCGGCGAATCTTTGATCGGCAGGCCTGCATCATGTGGAACTGACAAACTCGAATCGCCATATGCGGGTAGACTCGGCGAATGGCAGTCAACTCCGGGTCCGATCCATCGATCATCATGAATCGAGGTTGTAGGCCGTCTTCGCATACTGTACGGCAGGCGCGGCGAAGGTCGCGAGCGCTGGCACCCGGAACCGCCACTTTCAAACGGCCATCGAGATAGTCGTGAGCGGCTTTTTCGCAAGCTGTTTTGAAGCTCGAGAGCAAAAACTCGTAAGCCCTGGCATCAGCGTGATTGGACACCATGGCAGCGACTAAGGGTCAGCTTTAAGAGCTTTGTCAAATTATTGACAACGAACGCGGAACCATTCGATGGAACTGGTTGAGGGTGACCAGGAGAGTGAGTGGACAGTTGAAAGCATTCTTGTTTCGCCAAGAAGAGTCCATGTACATGCCCATGAGTCCGATCTGCAGGATTCCGGTAAGCAGAGCCGTCGGGGGCGCGATGATGCACTGGAAGCGAGTGTGCCGGTCGACAGTTTGCGAGGCGCCTTTGCCCAAGATGTGAGGATAGTCGAGTCTGAAGGTCAGAAACCTGAACGCAGCGGATAAAAGCGGATACGTGCGCGATAAATCGCTCTGGGTGGCGCTCACCAAGAATGGCGATTGCGACAATGGGGTCTCTATGAACATTCCTCATGTTGTTCGCCGTGGTTACGGCTTGCTTGAAATCGCCCGTATCGGGAAGTCGCCAGTCAGCCTTGCGCTTGAGCCAGACGGCATGCTGGTCCACATCGGCAACATCCTTGTGCCACCCTGTCGGTCAGCAACGGTCGCCTAGCAAGCTTTTCGCAATATCGCAATTGACGAACACTCTTGAAGACGTGTCATTGTGACACCGAAATTCGTGGCAGCTTGATGCAGCAGACGCCGAACGTATGGCGACTCTCGTAGTTCAGATTTAACGAGGGCAGGTGGATGGTAGTCCGAGGACTTCAAGGTGATGGAACAAAAGCCAGCACGGCATTGTTGGGCCGTCATCTCAACCTGACGAATCAACACTGTGGGCAGCTTCTTCAATACATCATACTCACTACGCAACGTGCACTGCACCGTTTCTTGACTTCTCCGACGACGGCCTCGTCATCAATCTCCTCCAAATCAGGCTCTTCGGGGTCGTCATCCATGTACATGTGAGGATCGACCATTGACTTCCCCACAGCAGATTTCCTGGCCGACCGTCGAATTGCGTGAGAGACCAGTTCTTCAGGAAGCGTGTCGGTGCCGGAGAGTATGGGGCCTTTGAAGACACTTTCGTGACTTGTCGCGCTGGCACAAGCACCATTGCAGAGGAATAAGACACGCCAGACGAGGCCTTCAGGACGTGCTCGTAGAGCCTTTTCGGACACACTCATGGTGAAGCGGCGTGCCCGAATGTCTGCAGGCGACAGGCCTGGGCCGTCGAGCCAGCGAATGGAGACTCCACGATACACGGTGTGACGCCGAAGGTTGTAATCATGCTCCTGAATTGTCAACCTCTCCCAGCCTAGTACGGATCGACTCACCAAACCATCAAAAAACTTATGGACCTCGGCGAGCGGTATGATGTGCTTTTCATATCCCTCCTCTGCGCTCATTGCGGCGCGGTTGGGTCGCAGCCAGGTGCGCACCACATTTACGCCGGCCGTCTCCATGTGTTCGGGATGCCATGGAATGGGCAGAGAGGCTTCGGAACCCCAGTTGTCGTGTGATTTATCCGCGGCGAATCGGCCAGCGATTCGGCGCTCGGGGGAGCTGTGCTGTTCGGAAGCCCATTCATCGAATTGGAGCGTCTCGGGAAAGTTGGTTGCTGCAGTCTTGCCGCCCGTGGAATGGGTCGGGCCAGGAGCCTTGTTCGACTCTCCCGAAAGGGAGTCGGAGCTACCGTCAAGCTCTGCGTCGTTCGCCTCTTCGATGTGCGATTGAGTCTCGGACTCTTCGGAGGTGGATGAGAGAGTCGTCAACGGCGAGGTTGCAGCAGTGTCGCTCGCTGCAGCCTCAGTCAACTTTTCCGGAGAAGCCTCGACATTAGGGGCAGAGCGGGTGTTTCTCCACACCCTAGGGGGTCGTCCTCGGGTGCCCTTGCGATCCATTCCAGCTATGAGTCCGGCTGGAACGATCCCAGTCTGACGAGGGGCCTTGGGAGTGAAGCGAGGCATGGTTATACTTGTGTCTGAACACTGGTGAGATTTGAGTAAAAACGAGCAGGCTGGTGCTGTGATGAAGAGACCGAAGGCTCGGAAGGCTGTTAGCATCCCATCTTCATGTGCATATATGGTGCGGGTTGAGGACATCCAAAGTATGCAGAAGCGTGTGAGTGGAACAATCTGAAACGAACGGGAGGCCCGTGCACTTATTGTACTCGTTCGGTCGCGGCGAACATGATTTTTGGGGTCACACGAATGGCCACAGAAGAGGTAGAACAGCTCAGCAAAGAAGACAATAGAGACGTTCGATTATCAACAACGACGTACATGAGGTGACGGCTACCATGCAAGCAATATATGACTTGATGGGGGATGCCTGCAGTCCAGTGGGCAAAACCCGCAGCCCAGTGAACAGAAAGAACAATAAGCGTACAGAACCCGCCGGCTAGTGACAACAAAAGACGGCTCCGTCAACCTTAAGAGCGGAAACCTTCCGACCAGTGGAGGAAAAATTAGACACGCGGCTGCAAAGTGGAGAAGCGGCCCGCAACCCTCCTCTTCTTTACTATGGTGGAGCGGCAGCGGCCCGCATGTTATCCAAATTAAATTGCAGGGTGATTTCCTGACTGGGAGGCGCCAAAGCCCCGAGGACTTTCATCGAATTGGGTGGAATGTGCAGGGACTGTTCTCCTCTGGCCTCTCTCCTTAGCCTGGACTAGATTGGTCGCCCGATGCTTATCTCGGAGTTAGAACGCCTGTTCGCAAGGCTGCTACCCTTATACGGGACGCATGCAGCCGTAGTCACGGATATGAACGCCATCATTGACGCCCGCCAAATAAAGTGGACGCGAATCTTGGCATCAGACATAGCATAACAGCGATGCAGACCAACGCAGAAGAGTACGGACCGAGGGATATCATCGGCTACGGTCCCAACCCGCCTGATCCTCAATGGCCCGGCGGCGCCAAGATCGCCATCAACCTGGTGCGTACTGGGGATTCCCAAACGGGCGGAATACTGACGTCAGGTGCTCAACTACGAGGAAGGCAGTGTCAGTGTCTTGTCACAGCAGAGTCGCGTCCGTGCTGAGTCATAGGAACACACTCCCGTCAATGGGGACAACACAACAGAAACCCTCGCGAGCGAGCTGGGTCCAGGCGTGACACCCCATGTCGGCCAGAGGGACGTCAACATGGAGTCCTTGTACGAGGTCGGTTGTCTTCGCGAAGACGCACAAACCAGAAAGGAGGGTGGGGCTAAGCAGCAGTATGGATCACGAGCGGGTGTCTGGCGGATATTAAGGCTCTTCAAGCAGCACAATGTGCCCTGCACCGCCTATGCCGTGGGGCAGGCGCTCGAGTTGAACCCTCTGGTAGGCAAAGCTCTCTCCGAAGCTGGGCACGAATTTGCAAGTCATGGTTGGCGTTGGATAGATCGATCGCAGTGGACCGAAGCGGAGGAGGAGGAGAACGTGCGGAAAACGATTCGGGGTGAGTGCTTATATTGATCCCAGACATAGGCTGAAGAACAGCCATACAGGCGGCCTCTGGAGCACCGCCGAAGGGCTGGTAAGTAGTCCCTCTAATCATGGAACCCGGCACTGACTGTAGGTACTACGGGATGGTGGGCTCGAAGGTGAAACTCTGCAACAGACTGATGGGGCGAAGCTGATATCACAGGCAAGCCCGCGAGCGCGCGCTCTAGTGGCCCGGGTCTTCCGTCAAGAAGGCATACCGCTGGAGTACTACTCGGACGACTACAGTGACGATCTCCCGCACTGGTGACATTATTCACTACTTCGGAGGAATCGACGCTGATTGAAGGATACCCATGCCTGGAGGCGCAAAGGACGAAGGGCTTTTGATTGTACCATATGTGAGAGCGCCTAAACGAGCCTTGTTTGTTCATGCTAAGACTGGCAGACACTCGACACGAACGACTACAAGAACGCCACCTATCAACCCTTCATCACACCGGAGCACTTTGCATCGTACCTCATCGCCGCGTTTGACGAGCTCTACCGTGAAGGTGTCGAAGGATCACCAAAGATGCTCTCGATCGGCTTGCACTGCCGTATCGTCGGACGACCAGCACGCCTTGCAGGACTGCGCAAGTTTATCGAATACGCCCAGAGCAAAGAAGGCGTGTGGTTCACGACCCGAGAGCAGATTGCTGCTCACTGGAAGTCGCGGTTCCCGTACGAGCCAGCGACATAGTGTTACATCCCTAGGTCTCGCAAGAAGGTCCAGTCCTGCCCGAGATCAAAGATAGATGCCAGCATGTCATTGTTGCCCGTGCTTTCCTCATGCCGGTATCCTTTCAGAGTCTGCAGGGCGTTCGCAACGATAGACCGATACTGTCCGGCGGGATGGTGTGTTGCACCTTGGCAGATGCCGTCGAAGATGGCGACTGCGAATGAGATGATGCGATACAGAGTGGACTCTGGAGGGACAGGCTGAGCAGTGCCGATGAAAGGCAATGCGTTGAGCTCGACTTTGAGGTCAGCTTGTCCGATCTCGGTTGAAACCAGGATCACTCACCATCGATGCACCCGCGGTCGTACACAAGGACCAGGAAGACCGCGGCAAATGCGTGCGTGATCCAGTATGAGTCGACGGCGAACATGAAGGAAGATCTGCACATCAGCAACTCTGACTACCTCGTCGGGATCGACTCACAGAGCACTAAAATTCATAGAGTAGCCCGTCCCGCTCGCTTCCCTCTCCGGGCGCTCCGAGCACGCTTCAGACGAGTACTGCCAGAGCAGCTGGAAGGCGGCCTGCACCCCAGCGGCCAGTGCAGCCGGGGAGGCAGAACCGGCCGGCTTGGTTTCTCCCAGTTCTGCGCCGATCGGGATAGCATTGAGAGCAAGCCTGTACCATCGAAGCGCCGTGAACGGCATCTGCTGGCGGAAGGTGGGAGCTGACGATCAGCTCGACTCGCAGACACATGTGATGGTGAGAAGTGTACTTTGATGAAGCACTACCGACCAAGCCTTGTCCCATGCGTCCATCTCTGCCGTAACGACGTTGAGGCTGATGGCGTCCAACTGGCGCAGTGAGACGTCTCCGCAAGACAGGGAAGCGCGTTGTACGATCAAGACCAGCTCGCCAAGTCCGGCGAGCTTGAGGTCGCCAGACTGGGCTTTGGGATGGCTGCCAAATGCGCGGAGTATCTTGGAGTGAGGTGCTGTAAGGGTCGCGGGGAGTCCGGCAGTGACTGTCAAGCTGTAGGTCAGGTAAGAGGACTCCCGACCTCGAAGCTGGCACTCACTGCCTGTCTACCGAGACGAGGTTGAGCCACACTCTCATTCGCTGCATGTCCTCGTCCGTCTCCAGACTGCCCTCGACGCACTTTTCCAGGTCGATGTATTGGGCGAGTCGGATCGCCAACCCGATCATGAGCCAGGCGTAAGCATCATTGAAACGGCTCTTTGGCTTCCCGTTGTCCAGATCAAGCGGCGGCCACTGGGTCGCGAGCAGCAGCCCTTGGATCGATTCCAGGATGAAGTCGGACGACGTCGGTCGTATGACCAGATCGCGGATATGATCGTCAAACACCCCGAGCAGGTCGGCATAGCGTGGATGCAGCCAATTCTGCTGGGAGCGAACCCTTGGAGTCAGCCTCGAAGATGGACTGTGGATCGCGGCCTGAGACGAAGCAAGGCTCACGGGTGGTCCATTTCCCAATATCTTGCCCCGATAAGACAGATGCAAGTGAACAGGAATGGTGATCGCGTCCGAGTGACCTGCGCATTGGTCTGACCGAGTGATGAGCATGGGGCGAGTTCATGGCACGCGTGAAAGAATCTGTGCTTAGTCCTGGCTGGGCAGCCAAAGGAAGCCTCGACCCACATGTCAAACAGCTGCTGAGACTCGGCAATGCTGAGAATACCGAGAGCGACCGGGTCGAGAGATACTGGCTGGCCAGTGGTCGATACAGACAGCAGACCTCGCAGCGTCTGGATGGGCGCCTTGTCGAAAGTTCCGTGGTTCAAGGTATGCTCAGTGAGGGCGGTCAGGTCGATCTCCTGGACAGCACTGGCACCCGTGCTGCCAGGCTTGTCTCTCCGCTGCTGTCCGCTCTCCAGCTGCTCGATACGCCGAGTCGTTTGAGCGATGCTGAATGGAATCAGCGGGACCGCAGTCGGGAGCCCGGATGACTCACCTTTCGCGCAAGACTGTAATCTCATCCTGCATCCGCTGCAACACCAATGCCTGTCCCGACCCCCATCGCGCGTCGTGCGCCGCCGTGCGAGGGGAAGCCGATGCCTCAGACTCAAAGCTGCACCTCTTGCCCACCCTGGCGCAGCGCTGACACGGGACCGACGCGCCATCGCATCGCTGTTTCCGCCGCCGGCATTGGTCGCATGCTCGGGCGGTGCGTCGATGCGGAGAAGCGCTGCGTGGTCGAGACTCGGAGCGCGAACGGGACTGGGACCGTTCTACATCGGGGGAGCCGTGCATCTTGGCGGTGACTTGTGAAAGCGAAGCCAAGTCATGGCAAGAAAAACAGAGATAAGGGGCGGCAGGAGAGGCGGCGGCGGCCCGCTTTTCATAGCCAATCACCTGTCCCTTGTTTATATGCCGTTTCATTCTGCATCGACGTCTCGCATACAATGATCCCCGCGCGCATCCAAAGGAGGCCATGAACGCACAGACCCGCTTTCAACAGCATCCTCTACCTTTACGCATGTCACAAGCTTCCCTTGTGGCCCTGCAGGCGGTTCGAGTGATCCCATGGCCCTTCAGCGCCACCGAAATTGACGAATGATGCGCCAATGAACAACACGTTGAGCTTCGGCATGGTGCTCCTCCGGTCAAGCGTCCTTCACTCACATTGGTGCCTTCAGACGGGCGCAGGACGGCGAATCACAGACAATTCTCTCGCTTCTGCCGGATCTTCTCGGTTCTGCCGGCTCGGATTCGGAGCCGATGGTATCCGCTATGCATAGGTAACTGTATGGAGGCGAGCCGTGTCGCTCGTACCGCTGGGGCCCTGCTCTTCACAGCACGCGAGCAGACTGCCGCGGAGTACAATCAACAACTGAGAGCAACTGCCTCGCGCCAGCTTGGCTGATCTCGATGGCGGCATGTGACTATCCTTTGAAAATTGTCCCTCTTCTTGATCTACTGTACTCCCATGATACCAAGGAGGTCGAACGAATGTTCGAGCTACGTGCCGGTCGCCTTATTGCAATCTATACTTATATCAGAGCTCGGCAGCCTTGTATCAAGTCCTTCAAGAGATCGTCCGGATCCTCCACTCCCACACTGAGCCGCAACAATCTAGTGTCGACGGTCGTATCGGTCATCGCCCTCCATTCAATGAGACTCTCGACACCGCCGAGACTGGTGGCATGAGTCCAGTATTTCAGCTTGCTTGGCCATCTTCGGGCGAAATCTTCAGTGTTGCAGATGATAGCAAAGACGGGGGCGTGTAGTCCGCGGGGCATCTGTGGCTCTATCCATTCTCGGTCTTCCGGATGACGTTTGATCTGGACTGTCGAGTGCTTGATGCCGTGCACCACAGTTCGAAAAGCGGCAAGGTCATCGGGGGAAAACTCGCTCGTTTTGCTGCCCAAAAGCTCGTATAGTCGCCCAACGAGCTGTTCGGCACTTCGAGCTTGCCTCTCCACCCTGAGGCTGAGGGTCCTCAGGCTCCTGATTCCCAACCAAGCTTCCGCACTTCCTGGTACGGCGCCGAGAACGAGTCTATCTCTGGCCAACTGCTGTGCCCAGTCCTCGCGCCTCGTCGCTGCGACTCCGAGCAGCATATCCGAATGTCCTCCAAAGTACTTCGTCCCCGAATGCATGACTACATCGGCGCCGTGCTCGAAGGGGTCTTGAATGGGCGGAGGACCGAAAGTGGAGTCCACCACCACGTACGCGCCGCGGGAATGGGCCAGCTTGGCATATTTAGCGATCGGTTGCGCTTCGCCGGTCGGATTGAGAGGGGTCTCGATGTGTATGACGTCTCCCTCCCCACAAAGGTCCACCTCCTTCAAGGATCTCGATGTATATGCGGACGCTCCAGAGACTCGATGCAGAAGGGCGATGACCCCGTGCACGCCATGATAACCTCCGGTGATGAAGATCTGGCGTGGTCGTAAGACTGAATAGATGGCATGCGTCGCCGATAATCCTGAAGAGTACGTGATCGACGGAGCATGTAGGAGCGCGGTCAATACAGCTTCTAGGCGAGAGAGATTCGGCGCTGTGTGCCTCGAATAAATGTGACCCTGTGATTGAGAACTACGCGATGCTTCGGCGGCGGTGATGAGCTGTGTCGGATCATCTGGATATCGGAAAGTCGTGCTCAGATGCCAAGGAGCAGCGACATCCGTTGTAGTGATCAGATCATCGTCTGCGTGGACTGCCAGTGTGGCCGGATCGACCGAGGCCTGCATCGTCGCGACTGGGTCGATATCCTGATCTTGACGAACGGATGATCGTGGGTATTGTGGATTGGCAGTGCGGACTCTCAGAAGGATACGGTAGAAGACAAAAGAAGAGAGAGACAGAGAGGTGTGTAACACAGGCTGAAGCAGCAGCCTTGGCTTGATCCGTGATCACGTGTAATGCCGCAATCACTACGTCAACGGGCATCGCCGAGATCCTACACCGAAGCATGAGAACCACTACGTTGCATGTTTCGGCACTGAACTGTACAGTATGGAACTACCCAAAAAGACACCTCATTCCAACCTGTCGTCTTCTGCTTTCGAGTCTTCAATGCCGTGTGAAATGGCAGAACCCAGCTCGACGCCCATGTCCGGTTTGGCGTCGCCTACAAAGACCTTGTCGATACTTTCGAGAGTGTGACCTTTGGTCTCGACCCAGTACCAGGCGACGAAGATGACTTGAAGTACGTCCCAGCCGGCGTTGATGACGTACAGCTTCCAGCCGATAGCGTCAAGGGCGATGGGGAAGATAAAAGTGAGGACAAGCCCGAGACCGTAACCAACTCCTTGGAACAGAGATAGACCGAACGCCCTCATGCTGTAATTGAGGACCTCGGGGGGATAGATGGTGTTGAGGGGGGTCCAGGCAAACGAGTAGGAGCCTTGGAACATGAAGATCATGGCCACCGTGGCATAAATCCCGGAAGTGTTGCTCGATGTGCCATAAACTTGCGATGAGCCTTCACTCCTGGCATTGAGAGCAAAGACACTTACACTTGGTCAATATACCGACGAGCAGGAGGAATATCGTCTCTGCGACACAAGAAATCAACGCCAGAGGTTTCCGGCCGATCTTGTCGGAAACCCAGGTCCCTGCGAGGGCACAGACAAGGCAGAAGATGTTCAGGATGACGTTGATCAAGAGCTGAGTGTTGGTCGACGTGATACCGGCATCGTCCAGCATGGTGCCGAAGTAATACGAGACGATATTGTTGCCCGAAAGCGCGACGATAGCGGCGACGCTCAACATGAGGCCTAGTCGTTTGCGAAGGGAAGGCGTCTTGAGGATGGTCTTGCCGGAAAGGACGTGTTGCTCTTTCTCCCAGGCGAGGGTGTTGGCAATTTCCTGCATCTGCTCGGCCACGCGGGGGTCGTCGATGTCACCGTCAGACGTGATCTGGGCCAGAGAAGTGATCGCGTCATCCGTGCGTCCTTTCATCTGAAGGAAACGGGGAGATTCGGGAATGAAGGGAAGCAGGAAGATGCTGATCAGGGCGAACACTCCTTGCAGGAGGGAAGGCAATCGCCAGGCCCAGGTCGACTGGATCTGAGCCGTGCCGTAGGTTATCCCGGCAGCGATGAGACCTCCAAAGTAGAACAGGTCGAACAAGATACCGAGGCCGTATGCTCTAAAGGCGGGTGGCAGTGTCTCGGCAACATATGCAGGACCGATGACGGCGTAACCAGAGGTGGAGAAGCCGATCCAGATGCGAGCAACGGTGAACATGGCAATATTCTGTGCGGCCGCCTGGAGGATGACTCCAATGAGCACCATGACCGAGGCAAAGTATAGTCCTGGCTTCCGACCGTACCGGTCCATGATGGGCCCGTAGGGAAAAGCAGCCAGCACACCGCCGATCCAGAGAGCCGCAGTGTTGAGACCTTCAGTCGCGGGCGTCAGCTTGAAGTAGTCGGTATACGAAGGGAGGATGTTGAGACCGTTCATCATCGATCCGTCGTACCCCATAGTCTACTATGAGCGATGATGCTCAACATAAGGCGAGAAAGTGCTGCTACTCACGGTGGAGGCAATACATGTCGAGATGAGGATCAAGACGACCGTCGCCCGGGACGAGTGTTGTGGAGGAGCCATACCTGGCGTTTGGGCACGAAAGAGGAAGCTCGGAGGAGTCACTTGGGCCCCCAGGCGGGGGCTTGCTGATTATTATAAGCATGGAAGTCGAAGCTGGATGAAGCTAAGAAAGCAAAGGTCTGAATCCCATGGGGCAACACGGGGTTGGACGGAGTGTACACCTTCACTTCCGACTCCGAACCCTTGTTTTCCACCTTCCCTGATTCGCTTTGGGCCGTGCGCCACAGCTCGGAGTTGAAGCGGCCACGTCCACACCGAGCCCCGAGTCCTGAGCTGGGGAACCCAACAATCGTCTTCACTTCTCGGTCCGACCGTGCACACCACTTGTCCCAGTTGTCCTCTTCTCGACACCTGTCCCTCCAACCTGCAACCATCTGAACCCGGTCATGTGGGGCAGAGCATCAGCTGGGACACCGCCATCCTACGACGTATCTGAGAAAAGCACTGGAGACACTCGAAGGTCTCGGTCGCCTGCCGGTCCGAGTGAATCGGAAAAGAGACAGAGGACACTCGATCGTCGGACATGCCAGGAGTGTGGTCTCACATTCGCCCGCAAGTAAGTCCGACTGTGATCGATGTTGCGATGGTGTTGACGCCGACAGTGATTCTCTCCGGGTGAGCCTTCGCTTCGAGGACGGGTTTGACCGAACTAGAGGCACTTGTCCGTGCATCATGACCCTAACCGTGTCCGCAAGTCCCGTGCAAAGGGTGAGCGCAGACTATAGAGTGCACTAAACGTGCATGTGCTGATGAGAAAGCATGCGCATATTGCGCTGCTTCCAAGTGAGCTGAATGCTTCGCGACTGTACGCCCATCTAAGAACAGGTTGAAATGCGATGGGGCACTGCCCTCCTGCCGCAGATGCACCGAGAGATCACATCCTTGCTCTTACCCGGATTGTCAAGCCCTTCCACGAGCCTCGAAAGAGAGGACCGATCGATTTGGACCACCATCAGCCAGTGTATTAGGGGCCAATCTGGACCTTCTCGCGGCCTCGGCATCGGCACGTCCCCAGCCTACACCCCCGCACTCGACAACACCTTCGTTTCAACAAACGGCATATGGTTCCATCTTCCCGGGAGCCGGTCTGTCCGGTTCGGGACTGCCCTACTTCAACAACCCATACTTACCTGCCGTCTCGAATGAGCCGATAGATCTCCACCAGCTCATCCACTTCGACGAGATAATGCCCGGTTTTGCCGACGTGGGTACTTTCGATAGTACCGATCTCGGGATAGAATCATCCAATATGTTCTGGTCGGACTGGGAAAGTCTTGGGGTGAATGCTGGCGGCGCCGTCGTCGCCGAGGAGGATTCTGGCAGAGCGCCTTCGGTCAGCCGAGCTCCGTCACCGGCGTTCTTCGAGACGGACGAGGCGGGGAGATCGATGCTCACCTGGCACACTGCGTACGATGCAGCTCGAGATGATGGGGATCTCCTAGGGGGCAGAAGACAACTGAACCTGGCAAACGACGCCCGACTCGATGTCACTGTTGAGGTCATGAAAGCCCGTTGGCCGGCGCTGGAGGCCTTCACATTTGACGCCCGGAGCAAGAGCAAGATAGTCGAGGCCGTCATTTTCAGTGGTATCCCACCGCGGGAACAGCAAGGCGTATATCGTACCCTGTCCCGATTAAAGGACACGGTCTATCTCCACTTCTACTCGCTTTACCTGCAGAACGTCCAAGCTCGTCTGCCGTTCCTTCACCTGCCAACCCTGAATCCGGCCATCGACAGTGGCCTACTCTCCCTCGCCATCATCTCGGTCGGAGCGCTCTACTCAGACATGTCCGGGGCACGCCAGTTCGCCATCATCATGATCGAGATCGCCCGAAGGGGCTGCGACCACGTAATGATGGCCCATCCCTCCTATTCGAGAGACCTTCAAGTCGTACAAGCTCAACTCATATCCAGCATGTCCAGATGGGGCGGACAAGGGCGAGAGGTCGAGATCTACGAGAGGTATCGTTTCGTGTATTGCACGCTTCTGCGACGAATGATGGGATTCCAGCCACTCACCATGCCCACACCGCCAAGCGAACCAGACGGCAGCGAGCAGGCGAGATGGAGGGCGTGGCGCAAGTTCGAGCAGCTTAAGCGGACTGCTCTCTCTTGCTACAGTGGGCTTCCTGCATGCATCCGGGCTGTGCTGATACCAAGTCCTTGAGGTGGAAGCCGCGGTCCTGGCTCAACTGGGTAGCTCGGTGAGGACGTCTGAGCTAGAGCTCTCACTACCCTGCCCTGCGAGTCTATGGGAAGCCCCAAATGCCGCCCAGTGGATGGAAAACTACCAGCCCCCTTCACTCGCCGGCCAGATCCCTATCCGACGACTGCTCAACGAATTTGATCGGTACTCGAGCGATCCCCAGCTCCGTTCCGACCCATTCTCAGCCTTGATCATCTGCAACATGCTCCTCGCCAGCTCTAGTGCTCTCATGGAGCTGGAATACTGCGCGCCGCTGGCATTTTCTGCGACACTCATCGAGCTGAATGCGGTGCAGAGCCGCTTGTCAAATGGTCAGAACGATTTCATCCCTTGGTTCGATCGCGATCCCTCCTCCACGTCAGGCCAAGGTTTTGTCTCAGCCGCCCTCACCTACCATGCCTCAGCGCTCCTGCGGTACGCCCTGCCTTATCAGCTGCTGGCAATTGTGGGACGAGGCAAGCTGGAGTGGAATGTCAAGGCCAGAGGGCAGCTCTCACAGTGGATGCTGCAACATCCTTCAGATGCTCGTCGGCTTAGTCTGCATGCGGGTCAAGCTCTACGTCTTTTCCGAGACACACCATTTCAGGTCCGCCATAAGGCTTCAGCAATGATGCGGCTGATCTGTCAGTGTCCCGAAGAAGGATGGGTTGCCTTCTTCTCGGTAATCTACCTCTATATGTTGATCAAAGTCCAGCCTTTCACGCCGTGGCCCGGAGGTGCCGCGCCACCGATCTCGTTAGATGGCCCATTAGTTAACAATCCCGGGCCCTGGCTAACTCTGGGCTATCCTCCCCAGCTGAGCGGCGTGGGCAGCCTCGACTCTCCCAACGCAGCGCAGCAATTGGTGACGGCGTATGGTCAGTCGTCGTTCGTCCCTCACGATCAGGTTGCTCATGGTCAGGGGAGATGCTCTCGAGGCGGATCTGGAGCAACGACAGATTTTTGGGAACGATGCTCGTATCGCTCGGTAAGACCGAACGAATGACGGGTCCTTAGGCCTAGCTCTGTCATGCATCGATCTATGAGGTTGACGCGTCAAAGCGGTGCAAGGCTGAAGCCGAATGCGGCCGACAGGACCAACATTACGGCTGTGTAGACTATGAGTGGCCCCTTCTCATCAATTGGTGTAACTCGACAAGCGAGCTTCGACTCACATAACCTGGTAAACCATATGCGTACTTTGCGTGGCCAAACGAATGTTCCTGCAAAGCTGTGGCGATGGGACCCGAAACTATATTGCCCACACCGGTCAGAGCGAAAACAACGGATATGAGATGCGAAGAAAGCTCTACATCATTCGGTGCGAGGATAGTGACCATCCTTGGAGCGAAAGCGAGGTATCCCACACCGAAGAATCCGAACAGAATAGAGAAGGGGATCACCACCGCTATACGAGTGCTGAATCCCCACAGGAGCAGCGTGGCGCACGCCGCTCCGATCGTGGAGATGGGTATCATTCTGTATAGAGGCTGACGATCGGTGAAGAACCCCATTGTGACCATCCCGGCGGCAGATGATGCTGGGCGAATCAGTATGCGAGCCTGGGGAAATGGGAAGAGTACCGCGCACCATTGAGGACGGCCACGAGTACAACTCCCATCTCGTCAGAGAGATCTATTGCGCTAGCGAACAGCGGAAGATAGACTGTTGGGACGACCATGGCGAGGGCGAATGTGAGTGTAGAGAGCGAGATGGCCCAGAACGGGTACGACTTGCTTACCCGCAGGAGCTTCGACCAGGTGAGGGATGCAGGGGTCGAGATTGCGTTGGGCGACGGCGGGGTTCGGGGTCTGACGAGCATAGAGGCCGCACAGCCGACTATGGTGTACCCGACGGCCTGCCGTCTCAGTCTCTCCGCAGATATGTCATGCAGTTGGTGCCACTCACCGACCCGATTAGTGTGGTCTTGTAGCTGTATCGATTCAACAATGCCTGAGTCAGGAAGGGGAACACCGTGCCTCCAATGCCTGATGATGATGAGCCCGTGCTTGACAGTGCAGCCCATCGGAGGCAAGTGTCACCCACCCGACGCCGAATACATGACGCCCGCTGCCAGACCACGCTTGGCATCGAACCAATCAAACAATAAAGCGGTGGCTGAATGATGAGATCAAAGCTGAGCGCCGACTCCAGAGGTGACCCGCCTGGTTGATAGAAGAGGGCTCCTCCCAGTCCGTAAGCCACACCAAGTGACATCACCAGCTGCCACGGCTGCGTCACATAGCCCGTCGTAAGGATTCCGCAACCAGCTAGGAGTACGCCCCCCAGCTGGAAACCGAGGCGTAGACGAGGCCATCGAGCGTAAATGGGACTGACGAGCGGCATCATGCATGGCCTGTTCGATCTGTGAGCAGTGTCGCGCGCGTCCGCAGTACGCACAAGAGGCCCGCTTGCAATGTCGCCGCAAACGCCAAGATCGTCGCTTGCCCCGATTGAGGGAACAGCTTCGTCACCCAGTAGTCGTGCAGAATGCCAACGCTGAAGGCGTAGCCAAAGGCCAGCGCCCTAGCATGTCAGCCTTTACTGAAAAAGACTTGCAGCCAGACTGACTCTACCATGAAGGCAGCACCGAGGAATGTCCATGCGTAGCCTTGGTCGGGCAACCGGAGAACAGATGGTCGAAGCTCATCGGCTACCAGACGGGGTCCCAAGTCGCGCTGAGAGGGCGGCTGGACATCTTCCTTGTTGTCGTCCATGACTGCCTCGTGAACTGGTCAGAGGCTCCACGCTGCCAAATACTCGCGATTTACATGGCCTGCCCGTTTGCTGTGATTGAACCGAAGAGAGAGAGGTACGTGTCTGTGCTTTCGATCCCGTTGGAAGTCGGGGCATATGGGCGGTGATCCAGAACCTGCTTCACTTCGGAGTTGAATGTGGCGGCGCAGTCTGGGGCTCGGACTCGGCGGTGGTGGTAATTCGGGGTTCGACGTGAATGGCCCGGACAAGCTCGAGTTGTTGCCTGTGGAGGCAAGCTTTCACCCAGCAGGAATTCGTCTGGCAGAATGCGTCTGGTCGCGAATAGTCTACGGTCGGTATATAGGCAGTCAGCCGCCACACTGTAGCCAACGACGACTCAGTTCTGACCACGCACCAACATGAAGGTCAACAAGCAAGAGTACGAACCCATCGATGTGGCGGCAACCATCGCCAAGCTCACTATGCTGGAAAAGGTGGAGCTTTTGTCGGGTGATGGATGGTGGCATACGGCTTCCCTTCCCCAACATGGAATCCCGGGACTGAGGATGAGCGATGGGCGTGAGAATCTAGTCATCGTCGAGAGGAGAATCACTGAAAGGATCAGCTTTGGGCATCAGGGGCATTAAGAACTTTGGAGGCGTGGCCGGCAATTGCTACGCCGTGAGTATCTGGTTCATGTGGTCGTGGATGGCACTAAAGGGAAGGGAGGAGTCGCTCTGGCAGCCAGCTTTGACGAAGAGCTTGCCGAGGAGCTGGGTAGGTTTGTGGGTGAGGAAGCTCGCTCCAAGGGAGCCCATGTTTGGCTGGGACCTACCCTCAACATTCCCGTAAGCGCTACTGGTAAGATGGGCTGCCTGGACCTGACAAGTTAGCGATCGCCACTGTACGGCCGAGCTTTCGAAAACTTTTCAGAGGATCCTTACCTGTCTGGCAAGTTCACTGCCGCGATGGTCCGAGGCGCTGCAAGCAAAGGGGTCGTGGCGACACCGAAGCACTTTGTGTGCTATGAGCAGAACTTTGAGCAGGGTTTCAGCAGTTCCCAAGTGTCCGAAAGAGCGATGAGGGAGATCTATATGCGGCCATTCCAGATCGCCATGAAAGAGTCTCCTGTCAAAGCCATCATGACGGCGTGAGTGGTCCAGTTGGCGCCAGACCCAGGTACTGACTGTCGCCCAGGTACAACAGAAACAACGGGACGCACTGTTCGGAAAATGAATATCTTCTCCAAGATGTTTTGCGTAAAGAATGGGGATTCGACGGACTGATCATGAGCGATTGGTACGGCACCTACTCGACGTTCGAGGCCCTCAATGCCGGTCTCGATCTTGAAATGCCGGGACCAGGTATCTACCGGAGAGAAGCGCTTTCCCGAGGGGTTTCGGCGAGAAAAGTTCGAGAGTCGACCCTCGACCGCAGCGTGGAGAAGGCAAGTCCTTCGCTTGGACACCGCGTGGCCAGGCTGATGTTGCAAGATCCTCAACGCGGTAAACGACGCAATCGCCTCGGGGATCCCGTTCAACCAACAGGAGACATACGTTGATACCCCCCAATCTCGAGCCACCTTGCTCAAAGCCGCCGTAAACTCAGTTGTCCTCATCAAGAACGACAATGCCAATCTTCCTATCCGCAAGGGCAAAGTCCGGAAGCTCGCGGTCATCGGTCCCAACGCTAAGGTCGCTCACGTTTGCCCTGGAGGTTCCGCCACGCTGAAACCTCTTTATTCCGTTACCTCACTCCAGGGCATTGAGGCGTATGCGCAGAAGCACGGTATCAAGGTCGAATACTCTCTTGGGGCCCCTGCTTTCAAATACTTGCCCCGTATCGAACGTCTCGCTCGCTCGCCTTCGGGTAAGCGAGAGCCCTTCGACTTTGAGTTCTACCGCGAATGTCCCCGTCAGAATCCTCAAGCAAAACCGGCATTGACGATCGCCTGCGAGACGTCCGAGGGACTCATGTACGACGAATTCTCTAGAGACGTCGTCCCTCGCTTCTGCTACATGCGTCTGCACACCCTGGTCGTACCGGACGAGTCGGGCGAGTGGGAGTTCAGCTTGATTCTAGTGTAAGGCCAGAGGCTAGAGCAGTGCAGTGCTGAGTATCCACAGGGGTCAAGGCAGGCTATACCTGGATGACAAGCTCCTCGTGGATAATTACCACAATCAGACGAAGGGTGACCTATTCTACGGTGACGGGACGGTCGAGGTGAAGGGTCGCGTCAAGCTCGAAAAGGGCAAGTCATACCACCTATGCCTCGATTTTGACAACTTCAACCTCGTCGACGGTGCTACCACTCTCCAAATTTTCGGCGCCTTCCGTCTCGGTGCCCTCAAAGCACTCCCTACTCCCGAGGAAATTATCCAACAGGCCGTCGATCTTGCCAAGAGCAGCGATGCCGTTGTCATCCTCGCCGGTCTCACGTCCGATTTTGCCGAAGAGGGTTACGACCGAGAACACATGAGACTCCCACCTGGAGTCGACGATATGATCGCCACCGTCTTGAAGGCAAACAGCAACTCGACAGTGGTCGTTCAGAGCGGCGTTCAGTGCGAGATGGGGTGGCGACACAATGCTGCCGCGGTGATTCAAGCCTTTTATGGCGGCAACGAAGCCGGCAACGGTCTGGCTGCGGTCCTCTTCGGCGATCACAATCCTTCTTCCAAACTTCCTCTCACCTTTCCCGACCGACTGGAAGACGTACCTTCGCATCCTTTCTTCCCCGGAAAGAACGGCTTGGCATTGTACAACGAAGACGTTTTCGTTGGCTACAGACACGAGAACGCACGATCCCGACCGGTGATCGGTGCCTTTGGTCACGGTCTCTCGTATACCTCGTTTGCCTTCAACCTAGCGGCCGAGCCTTCCTTCGACTCCACCAGCCGACAGGCGATCGTTGAAGTCGGCGTCAAAAATACTGGATCGATCGCAGGAGCGGAAGTTGTGCAGGTATACGTGACGCCTCCCACCTCGTCGTTGCCTCGTCCAACCATCGAGTTGGCGGCCTTTCAAAAGGTCTACCTGGAGCCGGGTCAAACGAAGAAGGTTAGTCTGACCTTGGATCGAGGCGCCTTCAGCTATTGGGACTCCGCACGGGATCCACAGGGTGTTTGGGTGATTGAGAAGGGTCGATACACGTTGAGGGTCGGAAACTCTTCCGCAAACCTTCCCGTCTCGGCCGTAATTGAGATAGCAGCCGATTCCACCTGGAGGGGCTTGTGAGATGTACACGCACATGTGCGATGTATTCTTTCGGTCTCGGGTCCCCAATGCTGTCGTGCACGAGTCCTCTTTCTCATGAATTCGCAGTGCATTCGCCAGGGCTTGCGCAGTATATCGGCCCGTGTGCCGGCCTGAGGATACAGTTCTGTTCGTGAAAAGATTCATTGGCAAATGTCGAAAGTCGAACTGACTGTCGCCAGAGCACGAGAAACCAGTGGCTCGCGAGGCGCCTCCCCCGACTACACGATGAACAGGCACACGCTCATATCGAGTCTCCGAGAGGAGTTGAGAGGTCCCGAGGAGTCCGCGAGACTCCTTCTGGGATAACGTCGCATTCTATCAAGCTTGCAAAGTTCCTACATGACCTCTACTGTCGGGTGAGAGGTAGACCCGCTCACGCCATTGTCTGCCTTCTCGATCACCATTTCGACCTTTGGTTTGGTATGACGGTCTACAAAGTCCATGCAAGGCCTGATGTACTCGTCCCATCCACTGTCCGATGGACCCTACACCAAGTCAGCGCACCGAGATGGGAAGTAGAATACACACCATGACTGAGCAGTCGAAACAGTGATCGGCGTCGGCGGGCAGAATGAATTCTAGGGGCATCCCCATCTGCTCAAGCTTGGCTATCAATCTCTGGGTGTGGCCAACAGGGACGATTGTATCTTTGAGCCCATGGAGGTGGAATGTTGGTGGATAATCTGACCTGCCATCCAGTATATGCAGAGGCGATTGCTGCCTAACATTGGCGAGAAACGCGTCGTCGTCTGCAAAGTCTTCCCTTCGGAACAGAGCTCTGAAGAGGTTCCGCTGATTCCCCAGTCGCTTCCTCACCTCGTCTCGAAGCCGATGTTGACGAGTGACAACAAGGTTAGGGTCACCCCAAGCCAGCCTTGTTTGCTCGATGCGGAAGAAGGGTTCAATCTCATGACTCCATGGGCAGGTGACTTCCGCATGGCGAGGGTCATAGTCTTGGGAAGCTGCAACGAGCGTCGCCTCGTCGAAATCGCCACTCGGTGCTTCCACTGGATAAGTTGGGTCGACGGTGTAGAAGAAGTCGTCGGTCATGTCGAACGGCCCGTACAGGTTGATCACGCAGCTTGGGCGAGGCTCCAAGTACAGCCCACACATGAACGCCAGCCCAGCGCCTGCAGAGTCTCCGGCCAGGACATATGCGGAGGTGTTTATTGCTCTGTCTCCAAGCAGTGCCGGTAAATTGTTGAGACACCACCGAAAGGCATCTGTACAGTCTTCCAGCATTTCTCGATGACTGACTTGCGGAACAAAGCGGTAGGCAGTCGAGACAAGGTGATAGCCTCGCTGCCGGGCGGCGTTGATGACCCATGGGTTTGGCGTGTGATGTCTGCCTGAAATGTACGCTCCGCCGTGGATCCATAGCATCCAGGGCGCAGGTGTCTCTTGGGGATGGCGCGGTCGCAATGGCCACACTCGTAGTGGGACGTCGACACCGTGAATGGTCTTGAATATGTGATCACTGAAAGGTCCCGGACACGGACGGACGGTGATCGTACTCGACATGGTGAATGAGCCCAACTTGTTGATGGGCTGAGCCCAGAAGAGCGCGAGGTAATGAGGTGCAATGCAGACTATGGAGAGTGATAGCTGCGGAGCGTGGAGTGTGTGGGAGTTTTGGAAGGCTCCATGTCGTCTGGAATTCCCGCCCTCCTTGAGGCGCTCCAACACGAGGACAGATTGACACCATGCATCCTCGCCGAATCCCTCACACAGTTCAACCCGAGCCGCTCTTCGGGTTTCTAGTCGACGACCGAAAAGGCGAGAAGCGAACCGGCTTTCCGATAGAACAGCGACCGCTTTGTTGGCGATCTGTCGGCGGTGGTTAAGTGAGTCACTGTGGTGGCTCGCTTCGACCGGCTGCATTCTTGCGGTAGCTGGTCGCGGAGATCTCATTGAGACCGATCTCTTGTCGTCGTCTCCTCACCATACTCGAGTACGATATGATCTGGACAAGCCTCCGTTGTGAACTCAACAATGGCCCCAAAAACACTCCTGGAGCCCTTGCTATAAGTGTGTGTGATGTCCTCATTTGACAGTAATGCATTGGCTTTCTCTGTACATAGCACCCTGATGCGACCAAAGAGAAACCAGTCCCACCGATCGGCTGCAAACTTCCAATTCTTCTCCCATTTCCCGAATGCCGCAATTGTGCCCTTATCCAATCATTGTTCCACTCGTACATCGTCGCGGCTGGCAAGGGTTAGCTCGATCACGCGATTGTTTAGATAGGGCCACTCACTCGTCCTTCCAGTTGAGCGCCCATTGCATGAATGGCCATTTCGCAGACGAAATACGAAGCTGCCTGCCGTAAAGGTACATGGGTACCGAGAGCAGCAGGAGTCCTCCCTCGATAGCCGCCATCTGCCCATATGCGGGGATGTAGCCCTGGTTGTTGACCCAAGTGTTGGTGTAAAAGCCGAGCACGAAGCCGATAATGGCCTTCCAAGCCAGAGTGGCCGTGACGACCTCGTCGGCGATGGGCTTGTAGCAGTCGATGGCATATACAAGGGCGATGTTGGTCGCTGCGCAGACGTTGAAGTTGACGAGGCTGATACCCAGACAGCCGACGAACCAGTTGGTCTGCTTCTCGATGCAGACTCCGTACAGTACAAGGGACAGAGGACCGGTGACAAGGGGAATGAGCATGGCGGGTAGTCGATGTTCAGGTTCCCTGACACCTCCGTTGCGTTTGGCACCCCAGTCGGAAAGCACGTCGCCCAACCATCCACCGGCGGGGATACCGACGAGCGAGCCGACGATCGCACCGAAGAAAAGGAAACCGGTGTTTTGCGTGGAGAAACCAAAAGCACCCTCGTACGCGGGGGCGACGTTGGAAGTGACGGCAACCAGGAAGCCGATGGTCGCTGCGAAGGTGAGGATCGAGAAGAAGACAGCCGGAAGGACGATCATGCCGAACGGCCGTGCGACCATGCGCCAGTACGACTCGCGAGTCTGCACACCCGACAGGATCTTCATCTTACGCAAATGGTACGTCGCCGGTACCCTCTCAACCGAATGAGCCGGGTCGTCGACGACCCTGGGTCCCACATGGCCATTCAGCAGGAGTTGGGAACGATCGAAAGAGGTTTCGGGGAAAGTGAAAATGACAAGAGCGAGCACCGAGCCGACGATGGCAATGTCGATGTAGTAAAAGTATCGCCAAGACGGCAGATGCTGGGTGACGGCGCCGTCGATGATGAGACCGATAGCCGCGCCACAGCTGAGCAGCACGTTGTAGTAAGCCATGTACAGGCCTGCACGTTAGGACGAGACGGCTAACGTCCACGAGACTCACCCCTTTCATGGGCGAAGAAGACATCGGTGACGGTGAGGGCACCTAGACATTCGCCGGCACCACTGGCCAGACCGAGGACGATCCGTCCGACAAGCTCGGCGGCGTAGCTTTTGGCGAAGGCCACCCAGAAAAGACTGATAAGGTACGAAGAGAAAGCAAGGACTGACCCTCAGTACGGCACAATCTGAGATCGCTCGACCACTTACTGTACATTGGTCGCCGACCAAACTTGGTGATAGCCGGGACCCAAAGGAAGAGACCAACTCCGTTGGCCAAAGCGGTTCCCGTGAATAGCTTGGGGCTGTCAGCAATATCGGCGAAATGTATGAGCTCTCGTCACCCACATAGGCAGTCTTCGAGATGTTAGCGGATGTAGGTAATTCAAACCATTCGATCGTCTGCTGGACGATGGCGATGGACGGGCCAGCTCCGGTTATATTGCAACACAAGACCGCGAGCGATGACAACGCTGCCAGGTATTGCTTGAAGCGGGGTGACCAGTTGAGAGGATCATCGGGAGACTGTACGTCAGTAGCTAATCGCAAATTGGATGACGGACACGAATTCACATTCGACGGCTGAGGGTTCAAGATTTGCCTCTTCTCGGCATCAAACCCTTGCAGAGTGCCGAGATTGTGGCCAATGAGTTCGGTGTGATAGACGGCATCGCCCCCTTCGCCTTTCGTCTGCTCTTCAATGTGTGAAGAGGCCGACTTGTACTGTGACTCAAGCTCGATGCTCGACATGGTGGCGATCTGAAAACGGGGCGGGGAAGCAGATCTTGGCGACCGACATCCCTCTTGCTGTTTTCGAAGGGTTAATGTATGAAGACAAAATCAGGGCACTCGAAGACTGCGGCAATGGCGCCACGGTAGACCGGAGATGAGATGTCCGGCAGCTGATCACATGTCTTACGGGACTCCGGACGCCACATGAGGGGAACGGCAATCGCACGACCGGGGATGACCTGTGGGCTCCAGCGGGGCTCAGACGGCGTAGCTGTGGGGCTCACAGAGCAAGTTGGGTGCATAGTTCGCTGTACTACGTCACGTGGCCTCTGTACGACTCTGCTTCATCTTGTGACGCTCCTGGTCCCCCTCTTCTTGGGTGAGCAATACGAAATCCCGCTCCACCAGATGGACCGGACCATGTTTGAATCCCAGCCGCTTTACCTCGTCCTCATCGGTGAGCAGGCTTGGTTCTACCACCAGCGAGGATTTCACGCCAAACACCGCGTCGCTGGAGGTTAGCTGCTGGGCTCCGATGTACTGGTCCTAGCCCACCTCGTCAAGAATATGTCGCCCTTGAAATACAGAGATGTAATGAGTTCGTCGAATCCTTCACGCTGCCAGTGAGATCCGCGATCATAAGACCTGGGTGGACGCACCTGGAACATCAAATGTAAGTGTGCTGGCCGGAAGACGTGTCTCTGCATCGTCTTGAGGAGCTTTCCGACCGGTCCCTGCGCCCGGTCAGTCACACACGAGCCAACGCCAAAGAGCTGCTCACGTCATTGGGTATTGGATACGCGACGGGCAAGACGGCTCTGAAAGCATACCTTCCTTCCTCATCTGTGTACAATCTCCCTCGGCAATCTTGATTGTAGTTTGAGTACTGTGTGTCGTAGTAGCCGTCCTGATCCTGCAACCCGTCAGTCAATGCAGCTGCCTCAGGCAGAACGATGACTCACCGTCTCCCACGTCTCGATCAGGCATCCGGGTACTGGCTTTCCCTACCAGTGTCAGAAGGTCCCTGGTTGTGGACGAGTGCACTGACCGTCATGTCGCGGACCTGACCGCGGACCAGCATGTACTCTCCACGTCCTTCTGACGCGATGCTGTCTCCCTGTTCAATCTCCCGGTTTCAGCAATGGAAGTCCGAATACTGACTGGCTTACCGTCTTTGCCTCTTCGACGAAGAATGGTCCCAGCACAGTCGATTCCGTCGCGCCCTGAACCTCAGCATCCCACCCACGAGACTCAGACTTGGGCTTACCTCCGGCTTTGGGTGGTTTAGAACATCCACTAAAGCGCTGACACCAAAGACGTCACTCAGGAGGATAAACTCTTGCCGAATGTCCGTGCATGTCTGCCCCGTCTTAGTGAGGAAGTTGATAGCTGTCCTGAAGTGTCATGACCGTTTCCGTCCATAATGAATGGGCTTACATCCATTCGTCCGTGGTGAGATGCACCTCTCGCACGAAGGCGTGCAGATGTCGAACCAGAGCTTCATTCACATACTTCTGGCGGGCATCGGTGGTGTTCGAGTTGATTGCAATGACATTGGGAGTTATCGCGTCCGCCGTCAAGTCAAGGCCCTTGGGTAGGGAGCTCTTCGGGCATCAGCATCAGACGTAGTTCGCGGACGCGTCTCACCAGCTCTATGTCGGGCGCTCCACGTGAAAGGGCGTCCGTCACCGCCTTTCCAAGATGCGCTACTTCTGAGAGTCTCGGCATTGTTTCCAGTCCTGCGCGACGAAGCTGTCCAAATCGTCGGTCTGACCGGTCGAAGTACAGTACAATCTCTGGCGCCCGGACAATTATGACAATCAACACCCATCGCACACCGGCGGATCGGACAAACCCGCCTCCCGGGGCTCAGTCCGGTCCAGGTGTTCATCTACATACTCTGTGATGTGCATGCATGTCGACGTCACAGACAGCAAAGTCCACGTTGCAAGACGACATCATGTTGTCCTTTACCTTTGAGGCCCACATACCACGGACTGTATTTGGATCAGGGACATTGAGCAAGATACCAGAGGAAGTTGAGCGGTTGGGTGCGAATCGAGTTCTGGTGGTCACCGAGAATACCGCCCGTCAGCTAGACCTCGCGGCCAATGTCAAGGAGTCACTGGGACCCAAATTGGTTGGCATGTGAGCTGCACTTATCTTGGTCATCCCAGCTTCCTGATCATCAGCTGCTCCGATGCGGTCATGCACACACCTCTCGAGGTGACGGAGAAGGCGTTGAAGACGGCTCAAGATTTGAACACAGATTGCTTGGTGATTTTGCTCCAAATCGGTCCGTCACGAGGAGCTGAGGTCTATTGTAGGTCTCAATTGGAGGCGGGTCAACCATTGGATTGGGCAAGGCACTGGCCATCCGCCTGCTCATCCCTCATGTGGCGGTCCCGACCACATACGCTGGAAGCGAAGCGACCCCGATTCTCGGCGAGACCGTCAACAATACCAAGACGACGAGGACCGACCCGAAGATCCTACCGACTACCATCATATACGACGTCGATCTGACACTTTCTCTTCCACAGCAGCTCACCTATACTTCCGGTATCAATGCCCTTGCGCATTGCGTGGAGGCTTTGTACTCGACCCAACTAAACCCCATCATCGAAGGCGTTGCATTGTCGGGGATCCGATCCATGAGCGCTGCCCTTCGCACTCTGAAGTCCGAACCCAACGACAGAGACGCCAGGAGCCTGGCATCATCGGGAGCGTGGGCGGCAGGGATCTGCCTTGGACACGTCGGCATGGCCTTGCATCACAAACTCTGTCATACCCTCGGGGGGACCTTCAATCTTCCCCACTCAGAGGTTCACACTGTGATCCTCCCGCACGCCATGGAGTACAATGCTGCTGCTGCGCCGACGGCAATGGCCAGCATTCGAACAGCGCTTGGCTCTGAAGTCGATGCACCTCGAGCCATGTGGGATCTGGAGAAGGAACTGGGAACGGTGATGTCGCTCAAAGCGCTGGGAATGAAGGAGGAAGATCTGGGGCGAGCAGCGGATCTTTGCATGAAAGCTCAGTATCCCAATCCAGAGCCCCTGGAGCGAACGAAGCTCCTTGTATTGCTGCAACGGGCATATCATGGACAGAGTCCCAAGTGACAGCATAGCATGCATGGCGATTTTCCGTCACATCGGGAGCTGCAGTAGAAACTCCTCTCGGAGTCCGGGTTTCCTTGTGCCGCCGATGTGTTTCGTCGACCATATCGGTCAAGCCAACTATATTGTCTCACATCTTATCGTTGATCAGTATTGTAGTGCTTTGGTGGAAGCATCAACGAGCAAACCGTCAAGATGGCGCCTCCTCTGGCGAAGACACTTAAAGTGCACATGTCAGTGACCCCTCGTGAGGCGGATGATCGGGCTGACGCAGCAGCATTGGTGCCGGGTGAGCCGGCAAAGTCCCTCCAATACGCAACTAACAGGACAGTATGGGGGGGATGGGCACGGCGCTGGCTCTCGCCACGCAAGGCTTTGAGCAGATAGATGTATGGGAGTCAGCACCGGCTCTTGGAGAAGTCGGCGCAGGCATCAACATCCCTCCGAATCTGGCGAGGATCCTGGATGCGTGGGGCGTTCTGGACATCGCGCAAGCGAAAGGAGTTAACATTTCACGAGCGAATGTCCTTGGTACGTTTTGTTCAAGGAGGCAGGTCCACTGGTGCTCAAGTGCAGACTGTGCCAGTGACGAGGTGTTGACGTCGGTCGACTACTCGCAATATATGCAGCAAACGTACGGGTACCCATTCATGGTATGTTCCGTGCTCTAGCTGGCATTGTCGTTGAGTATCAGACTGTACATCGAGCAGCACTGCAGTCGGCGCTCGTTCAAGGAGCAGAGAAGTCCGGCGTTGTCAACCTTCATCTGGGCCATTTCATCACGGAATATGACTTTGATAACACGCGGTTCAAGGTCAAGGGCAAACACGCCGCAGGAGAAGAATGGATCACCGGAGACGTCTTGATCGCCGCCGACGGGGTGAAAAGTAAAGCTCGAGCTGCCATGATGCAGCGAAATGGGGAAGTAGATGAGGGTCAGTGCGAGCGGTTACATCTTTGCGACGGTTGGCTCATGCTATAGTGGAAGACACGGGACAAGCGGCATACCGTATCATGGTGCGCCGCTCGGCAATCAACGAGGATCCCGAGCTTGTCCCATTCTTCGAAGGGACCCAGTCGTATCGCTGGATTGGCGAGAAGAGGCATATCATTGTAAGGTGTACCAGATCTTCGGTATATCACTGACGCTCAGTCCTACCCCATTGATTCTGGCGACCTCTTCAATATGTCCACAACCCAACCGGACCGCAACTTCGTTCAAGCAGACACTTGGACGGCGAGCGGATCAAAGTCGGAAATGCTCTCGACCTTTCACGACTTTTGTCCCCGAGTCCAAAAGCTGCTCAACCTCGTGCCGGAAGGCGAGGTCCTGGAGTGGAAGCTTCGTGTACACAAACCGCTCCCCACGTGGGTCGACAACAACTCTGCGCTGGTTGGGGACGCCTGTCATCCAACTCTCCCTCACATCGCTCAAGGAGCGGCTCAGGCCATCGAGGATGCAGCGGCATTAGGAGTTATTCTGTCAAAGCTTGAGCGCAAGGAGGACGTTCACAAAGCTCTCTGCGTGTATCAAACTCTTCGCAAGCCCAGAACGGACTGGGCTGTGATGACTGCTGCGGCAAACAGCAAAGGGCTACACACCAACGACAAAGCTACACGGGATGCGCAATTCGTCGCCTTGGCCGCCAACGGGATGAGCAATGTGGACAAGATGATCTCCCGGTAAGTGCTGGTTCGCCCCAAGAAAATCGCATGCTGATCAGCAGCGAGACCCATGACATTCTCTTCCACTACAATGTGATGGAGGAAGCCGACAAGCAATTTGATAAGCTGTTCGCGGAGATCCCATAGTACTCTGCCTCTGGACATCGCCGCTGTGACTGTCATCTTGCTAGCGGTGTTATGACAAAGTCTCTTGTACGGCGGCGGAATAATTCATGCATGGTATTTGTCCGCCCTCTCTCTCCGATCTCCGGGCCGACGACGTGCGGGGAACGGCTGCGAGATTGCCGCGACCAGGGCGTGGTGATATTCATGCATGCTCAACTTCGTGGAACTCGATACGTGTCTGAGCACTCTATCATGACAGAAGATGCGTCTCGACTCTATCACACAGCTGGCAGGTCTCACGATGCGAAGGGACTACGCGAGAACGTCCCTCTCATTCCTCAGAAGACATCTGTCGACCCGACGCAATGCCAAGCTGTACGACTCTGCGGACTCTGCGGTCGAGGTGGTCAAGTCCGGTGACACCATTTTGGGAGGGGGTTTCGGGCTGTGCGGTCTGCCCAACACTCTCTTTGGCGCTATGGCAAAGCGCACAGACGTCAGGAACCTCACTGGGGTCAGCAACAACGCCGGAGCAGGTGGTCGTCCGGTCGGGATGGGGCTCTTGTTGGAGACGGGTCAGCTGAGCAAACTGATTGCGAGTTATATCGGCAGGTGGGTTTTCAACGTTTCCACCTGCCATTCCCCGCTCAGTCATAGTAACAAGACGCTCGAGTCAATGTACCTGAAAGGTAAAATCGACCTCGAGTTGACGCCGCAAGGTACATTGTGCGAGAGGATTCGTGCCGCTGGGGCGGGGATACCTGCCTTTTACACGCCAACAGGATTCAACACCCCTGTTCAGTTCGGCGATGTACCCTTGAGAAACGATGAGAACGGTAAAGTGAGTTGATAACGTCTTTCTGAGAGCTGAGGCACTGACTGGCAAGCCACTCGAATATCCTCGCCCACGAGAGTCACGCGAGTTCAATGGTAGGCAGTACATCATGGAGGAGGCCATCAAGGGCGACGTAGCCTTCATCCGGGCATGGAAAGTGGACGAAGCAGGGAACGCCATTTTCAGATACACCGCGAACAACTTCTCTAGTGCCATGGCTCGCAGTGCCACCACGACAATTGTAGAGGTCAGTCGAGACGGGTTTCTTCTGCGAAGAGCGCGGAGGCTCATGCAAGACAGGCTGAGGAGATTGTCCCCATTGGTTCGCTCGACCCGATGCAGATTCACCTGCCTGGCATATTCGTGGACAGAATCGTCCCGGCTACATCCGAAAAGCAGATCGAGTTCTTGACTCTTCGACCGGAACCGGGTACTCCCAGTCACGCTGGGGAGCTAGGCAGCGGAGAAGCAGCCAGGAAACGCGAGATGATAGCCAAGGTAGAGTGTATTGTCTGAGACTCCAACAAGCACTGATAAGAAGCGCGCGGCGAAAGAACTCCAGGACGGCTTCTATGTCAATCTTGGCATCGGCATGCCAACGCTCATACCCTCGTTCTTGCCTGAAGGAGTGCACATTTGGATGCAAAGCGAAAATGGCCTCTTAGGCATGGGACCACTCCCCACCAAAGAAGAGGCCGACGCAGATATCATCAATGCTGGCAAGGAGACCGGTAAGCGCGGTCATGATAGCGATAGGGGCAAGCTCTGACGTTTAGTGACCCTTTTACCCGGCGCGTCAACCTTCGATTCGGTCGAGTCGTTTGGTATGATCAGAGGCGGTCATGTGGATGTCTCCGTTCTCGGCGTGAGTGGGCACCTTCGTAGGCGCTAAAATGCAGCTGACGTGCCAAGGCGATGGAAGTGAGCGCGGCTGGAGATCTTGCGAATTGGATCATCCCTGGGAAGCTCGTCAAAGGTGTGTATTGGTCGGGAAACGGCGAATAGATCTGACACATTCATCAGGTATGGGAGGCGCCATGGACCTTGTTTCTTCCCCTGATCAAACCAAAATCATCGTTGTGACGGAGCATTGCGACAAGAAAGGCCGCTCAAAGATCGTCGCCAACTGCAGCCTACCTCTGACCGGCGCCAGATGCGTTAGCCTCATTATCACGGATCTGGTGAGCACCGTGGTCGGAACCCTTCGGAGCCTGAAAAGCTGACATGCGAGGCTGTCTTCGAGGTTGACAGACATGCGGGCGTCCTGACTCTGTTGGAGCTCATGCCAGGGGTGACACTGGAAGAGGTACGAGCTAAAACGGATGCTACGTTTGAGATAGGCCCCGGCTTGCGAGAAGTAGCAGTGTGAGCATATGCATAAGCATGTTGTGGACGCAATCCTCGGTTCTGGTACGGCCGAAGCTCCGATCACTCCCAATGACGAGACCCGACATTTAAACGTTGTGTGTGCTTCTGTGTAACTACTATTCGGACAATGGCCTGGCCGCAGAGGTTTGCCCGTCGCTCAACTGCTATCTCGCACCTTGCGCTACAACAGAGCAAAGGAAGCCGACGTGCTTTCAGTCGACCCCCAGGCGTCAACACCAGTACGGCGAGCGGGGCTGATGATGTCGTCATTACAGTAGGCTGCAGTCGGTCTTCACCCACTTGGCTGACAAGTAGTTTGCACGTCGTACAGCCCTGACCCGAGCCAAGAAGGGTGCCCTTGCGGATACGTCGTCTGACCAGCTGCTGCGATCGACCCTGCAGACCGGCATCAAGTTGAGCGGCATTGATCCTGCTCTCATTCAGGATGTCATAGTCGGTCCGTGTATCACTTGGGCCGCATGAGCTCTGGCTGATATCTAGGGACCTGCCATCCTCCTTCTCCATGCTACGAGGCTCGCGCAGCGGCGCTCGCTGCCGGGATACCCGAGTCGACCCCTGTGGAGACGGTCAACAGACTTTGCGGCTCCGGACTTATGG
Source organism: Tremella yokohamensis (assembly GCA_024343385.1). NCBI lineage: Eukaryota > Fungi > Basidiomycota > Tremellomycetes > Tremellales > Tremellaceae > Tremella > Tremella yokohamensis. Next base: position 32,452 of record BRDC01000043.1, on the reverse strand, counting down.
CAGTTCGGCATATCAGCGACAGCATACGAGTGGGAGACATAGATGTAGGACTCGCCGTCGGGTACGAGAGCATGTCCAGTCAGTGAGTATTCTGTCTCATAGTCTTGCGGGTCCTGATCAGCAGTCCGAGACCGACGCCGGAGTTCAAGGACAAGAAAATCCAAGAGTGTGCCAGTGCAGTGGATTGTGCCAAAGTCAGTCGCCCCATATCGTTGTGGTACAGTATGTAGCTGATCGTTCAGCCAATGGGATGGACATCAGAGATGCTTTCACTAGACTACGATGTCTCAAAGCGCAAGCAGGACGAGTACGGTCTCTTGTCTCATCAAAGGGCGGCAGCGGCGCAGAAAGAGGGACGATTCGACTCTGAGATTATGCCAATAACGACAACCATCTTGTCTGACCGCGACGACCCTTTGAGCGCCCGGAAAGAGATAATTGTGGACAAAGATGACGGGATTCGCCATTCTCTGACCATTCAAGACATGGAAAAGGCTCGCCCAGCCTTCAAAGGTATGGGCCATGAGCGCTCGACTGGGCCCAATTCGAGCCAAGTGACCGATGGTGGAGCAATGATCATCATGGCTAGGAGAAGCGTGGCCCAACGCTTGGGTTTACCTATCCTTGCGACTCATGTTGCGACATCCGTTGTTGGGGTCTCACCCAGAGTGATGGGCATCGGGCCGACAGCGGCGATTCCGTTAGTCGTGACTGCGAGCAGTAAACTGGAGCTGAGACGTCTAGTGCGGTTTTGCGAAGGACGGGTCTGACCATAGAGGACATAGATCTGTTCGAGGTTCGTCCAGCCGTGCTGCAAACGGGAGCTTACAAAGCCAGATAAACGAGGCGTTTGGATCAATGTCAGCTGCCTGCCATAGTTCAGCCGCTTCCCCAGACAACTGATCAATCAGGTATGCCTATTGTGTCGAGAGTCTGCGAATACCCCTGAACAAAGTCAACGTCAATGGTGGTGCCATGTTAGGCAAGGATACCCCTGCCGAGTGACTGACTGACGAGAAGTGCTCTGGGACATCCATTAGGCGCGACAGGCGTGCGCCAGGTGGTCACCGGTGTCTATGAGCTGCTGGCACGCCGGTCGAAAGGTCAACTCAATCGAGAGCAAATTCTTTGCACCAGCATGTGTATAGGGTCTGGGTGAGCTCTATCCCATCCCATTCCTTCGTGCAGCCAAGGATTGACTCGTTGAAGCATGGGGGCAGCCGCAATCTTTGTGGTATGACGTCGTGCGCGGCTTCGATCACGGTACAGTAACAGATGTCCCGGATATATGACGTCCGTACCACCGCGAACACTGTATCGTTGCAGCATTTTGGGAGATGCATTCATGTCGCATATCTCGAGCAGTCGCCTCTTAAAGCTCTGATACGAGGAGTGTACCTATCTCATAGGCATTGAATCGACCATGCTCGTTGCCAACCTGATAGGTCCCAAACTTCAGACAAATGGGAACGCCCACGCCAGCCCGCCCCAAACGCATGATGTGGTACATCCAGGAACGGGCCAAGTGGTCCACCAGATGCAGAAGTCGACAAAAGCGGATATCGAACGCGCAATCAGCACCGCGCAGTCTGCTCTGAGAACGTGGTCTGCCACTTCTCTAGAGGACCGTGCATCGATCTTTTCGAAGGCTGCGGATCTCATAGAGACTAGCGAATGGACCGAACGCCTCCGAGACGCCAACATTGCCGAAACATCGGTAACTTTCTGGTGGTCTTCGACACAAGTTTCCGAAGTGCCGAACTTCCTTCGAGAGCTCGTCCGAGTAGCCGCGGAGACCCTCAAGACGGAGGTGGTGTCGTATCATGGCGGTCCGTCTGTCCCCACTCACTACCCGACATTTGACCTGACTGCCAGCCGAAATACAGATCGCGCGGGAGCCCTTCGGTGTATGCCTGGCCATTGCACCTTGGAATGCGGTAAGGTTCAGCTAATCAGCACTTTATGTCTCACTCACCATCAGGCCCATCTCTTGACTTCGCGTGCTATTGTCACCCCACTTCTCGCCGGCAATACTGTCGTCCTTAAGTCTTCGGAGCATGTCCCGTATACACAGAATCTCTGGGCGGAGCTGCTGTACGAGGCTGGGTTGCCTAGGGAGTGTCTCTCCGTTGTCCATGTAGCCCCGGCGGACGCTGCTGCCATAGTGCCTGAGCTGGTCAAGGACAGCCGTGTCAGGTGAGTGGTCACTGGGTTCTCCTTGACGCGCTAACCCCGTCAGGCATGTGAATTTCACCGGCTCAACGCGAGTGGGCTCGATTCTAGCAGGACTGGCGGGACAATACCTAAAACCTACACTCATGGAGCTAGGCGGCAAAGCTCCTGTGTTGCTGCTCCCCGACGCGGATATCGAGATCGCGGCGAGTCACAGTGAGCTGCTCTCGCCGATCGGAGTGTGTACCCAAGCTGATGCCCTTCAGTACTGTTCGGCGCATTCATGAATGCCGGGCAGCTGTGCATGAGCACGGAACGAGTCTTTGTGTGCGAGTCACAGTACGATCGGCTTGTGCAAGCGCTCCGCGACTCTTGGAAGACCATGAAGAAACCTCAAGCTCGGGCTCTATTTACCGAGACTTCCGCACACAACGTTCGGAGATTGTTGGAGGATGCGACATCCAAGGGCGCCTCGGCTTTGCTTGAGGACGAAATCGACAGCCGTGAAGATGGGGAAGCATTCATCCGCCCCACCATCATCGGACCCGGCAGCGCCACGATGCACTTGTACAGCGACGAATCCTTCGGGCCAGTGGCTCTGGTCATTAAAGTCGTCGATCAGGGTCGAGACGACGGAGAAATCATCGAAGAGATGCTGGAGAAAGCGAATGAGACCCCGTATGGTCTGACGGCCGCCGTATGGAGCAAGGATCTGGACAAGGCAGAGTCTGTAGCCCGCAGATTAGACTGTGGAGCGGTGCACATAAATGCCCCAGTGAGTCTACGGCATATACCAACACGCGCCGACAGCTCATGTCCACAGGCGAACGGCGATCCTCCCAATGTCCCCCATGGAGGCTGGAAGTCGTCCGGCTGGGGCAGATTCAATGGTGCAGAAGGTCTGCGTGGGTTTACACAAGTGAGAACAATGGCAGTTTTTATGACTGATTACTGACACGACGCTAGACACGGTCAATCGAGCTTCGGACAAGCCCCACGCCGATGCCCTTGAATGTATTTGAATTGTAGCGAGATGCCACTGCACCACATGTAGTTGATGGCATACATGGTCTCCAAAATTTACAGCTAGGCAATCGATTGAACGATGTATCTTCATGGTTCCCAGAATCGATCAATGCAACATCCATCCTCACCAATGTCCACCGATCTTATACTTGAACGTCTCATCCGTGAACCTCCCAATCGTACCTCTCCACAAGTGATTCGCAGCCTATTCAGCTGTCAGCCTCGACCCGGGAGAGAATGATCGGAAACTCGCCGATACGATCTGAACACCGCTCAACATGAAGATTAGAAATCCGAATTCTCCTCCATTCTGACCGAGCGGTCGGTCGGCACGGTCGATATCTTTCTCGAACGGTACGTAGTCTGGTACGCCGCGATGGTTGGGCCAATTCGGAGGGTTATGGACTTCTCGTGGTGCCAGAGGAAGGCCGCGAGACTCGCTCAACGGAACGGTCGCGATACGCACATCTCGTGCAGGTTGGGCTTGCTCTTCTTCTCCCCCAACAAGTTGAAGTTGGAGCTCGGTGATCTGAGAGGGGATCGCTCCCTCTGTGACCAGTGTCGTAGTCTGCGCCGTGGAAGGCATCTTGGTGGATAGCAAGCCAAGTCTGCTGCCATCGATGTCGCCAACATGGGACGCCGGGCAAAATACACCGTAATCGGGTTGATGGAACTTTCACGTCCGGACACCGGATCGTTCAACCCAGCCTTATTCAGTGTGACCCTCACAAATCAGGTTCGCCTGCATCTTTTGCCATCAAGCGTCTCTCAAGCCTGACAAGATGGTGTCCTCTGAGTCCAATGGTGAGACCATTAGAGGTGAGAGAGCGACGGCTGACTCTATTGCAGATATTCTCCCGTGCTTCTTCTTCTCCCATGGCTCGACGGCGATGTTGGCACGACGGTCGGCATGCGCCGCTTATTGGGAGCAAGTGGGACGACAAGCACTGGAGCAGGGTGTTGAGCGCATTGTGATCATGGGTGCTCGTAAGGGGCTCTTTCGCTGAGGTGTACATATCTCGCTGACCAACCGACTGGGAGGTTTTGGGCAACTGCATCCAGGTGGCTGCCAATCCCAAGCCGGGCAAGCAGCCCGTGGCATGGTGGGCCACGTTAGCCCATATGGTCGGACTACTACTGATGCGCAGGGTCAATCCGAAAGAATACGTCAACTTTGATGTCAATCCGGACGTCGAATTCGCAAAAACGGTGCAGGGATTGCTGTTGGACGCCGGTTTCCAAGTGTCTCTGTGTGAAGATTTCGAGCAGATCCACGATACATTGTGCGTGTCTGTCTGTTTTGCTCTCGGCCCCTTTTGATGCCTTGCAGCATGATACTCAAGTGGATGTTTCCCGGAGGAAAGTCTTTGCCGCACGTCGTCGTATCGCATAATGCCAGGTTTGATCCGGTGGGTTATCAGTCAGTACGGTGGGATCAAGCTCATTCCGACAGCACTACCACTTGAAGATGGGAGCGGCTTTGCGCCCGCTTCGACAGCAAAAGGTTCTCCTCATCGGATCTGGCGGAGCAGTCCACAACCTCTACCGGAATGCCTGGGTACAGACCGTGTTCTACCGGGACACGTTCGCCTTGACAAAACCGCCTGAACAGTGGGCAGTGGATTTCGGGGAAGCTTTCTCGAATGTTGTCACCGAAAACAGCGGTCCGAGTCTCCGCAGGGCGATGAGTCGGCTCATGAGGCATCCACAGTATCGAGACGCGGTAAGGAGAATCACTCGGTGAGGATGTTGTGCTGACCTTGCAGCAAGGAACGGACGATCATTTCATGAGCGCGTTGTTCATCGCTGGCGCCGCCGGAGATGAAGCCGACTCGGGAAAGCGCAACTACGCAGGGGCGGAGACTTGGGAATTGCTGAACATGAGAAATGTGATCGCCTCCATCACTGCGTCAGCAATGCTGACCATCAGTCCCAATTCCAGTTTGGCGATTGGCCCCAACAGCCGCACGTCACGCCGGTTCTGCAAAGCATGAAGGACAGCGTCGTTGTCGCTGCAAATTGAATCCGGTACCAAGACTGGAGTACTGTGGCCGCTGCACTAAGACACACTGCCGTATGTGTAGATGGGGCACTGTCATTCCGGCAAATCTTTCATGATCTTTCATGCTTCGATGTACTCTACATATACGTTTTAGCCTGGATTGCCTTTCAGCCTGCGCCATACGGAACAACCTGCAACGAATCAGCGTTAAGCGCTTTTGGGGATGGGTGATCGGGAGGTCTGATTGGGACGGAATGTACGGTCATTATGATTACTCACTTCGATGAAGTACCCTGTCCATCAGCAATGACTTCTGTGTACAACCGAACACGAACTTACCGTCGGGGTCCCTGATCATAAGCATCTTCGCAAAGACTTTCTTGAACCCCTCGGTGAGGGCATCCGCGTTGTCGTCCTCGGAGACACACATGCCCCTCTTGTCAGAATGCTCTATCCCGAGAGGCTTGAAGATCTCCACGCCGTGTTCACGGAATCTCTTCTCTGCGGCGACAGTATCTGGGCAAGAGATTCCGAGGTGGCCGAAGCCAAAGCCATTGGGTGGGCATCCATTGTCGATCGTACGACCTTTGGTGCCGTGAATGTGAACCAGCTCTATGAGGCCGTCTCTCTGCTGCATGTGCGCAAACACGTCTTTGCCGGTTGACTCCCCGTCGATATAATACGCCATATAGTAGACGGTGCACGGACCGTTGTTCAGTGTCATCACGCGTCGAAACCCGAGAACGTCACGGTAGAAAGGTATCGATCGCTCTGGGTCTGTTATTCGGAGCTCTCTCGTAAGCATCACAACTCCTCTCGTCCCTCAATTTACCATGGTGTGATTCATCCGGAACCCCGCCGTTCCGACTGGCGACGGCCCATCAGCTCCCGGTATAGGAGGACCAGGCGCTGGCCACAGATCATGAGGATCCCTGTCGCCTGCTGAGTGATGTGTATCGTTCATGGTGCTGCTCCCGTCTCTACAGAACTGATCGAAGCAGCTCACGTCTTGAAATAACGGGGCCCGGTCCTCGGATCCGGAAAACTGACGACCGGTCTCTTTGAGCCTACATACAGTAGATCGGCATCGGCACTGCCGGACCCTTTTTATTGCCGGGTGCTCAGTCATTTCGTGGTATCACTCTGCAAACATGTCGAAACAGACCGTTGGGATCGCGACGATAGGTATTGAAGGAGACAATGAGCGTCAGCCTCAGCTCGACACCGACCCCCTTCCCATCGTCTGGCGAGGTGATTCTGAGTATGAGGAGGCTAGGGTCGGCCGAGTTTTCAACCACCGACGACCTGCTAGATATCCTGTAGCCGTCATCAACGCTAGGAGTATCAGTGATGGTTGGTAGGCTTGTATAGAGAGCCAACATCGGCGGGCTGACATTACAGTCATCAGGGGCGTCAATCTAGCCCGAGAACGGGGTATTCGGGTCGCGGTCAGATCGGGTGGGCATTCCTGGGCAGTTTGGAGGTGTGTCACTTTTGAATGAGATGGCTTCCACTGACGTACGCAGTGTACGCACCGAGACCCTCCTGATCGACCTCGGTCATATGCGAGAGTGCTCGTATGATACCGAAACACGTCTCGCGACTTGCTCTACAGCTATAACAGGCGGCGAGTTGAACCCCTATCTGGCCAAGTATGGCCGATTCTTCGGTGGTGGCCATTGCCCGACTGTCGGTCTCGGAGGGTTCCTTCTGCAGGGGTGGGTTGCTGATGACTGATCCGATAAATTCGCACTGATCTGTAGTGGACAGGGCTGGTGGGCTAGGGGTCTTGGCTGGGCCTGTGAGCAGATCGAGTCGATCGATGTGGTACTGCCCGACGGGAGACTTGTCACCGCTTCCGACAGCGAATATCCGGATCTCTTCTGGGCGGCAAAAGGATCAGGTCCTGGTTTCTTTGGCATTGTTGTTCGTCTACGACTGAGAACACTGCCAAGACCCATGGCAATGCACCATGTGACCTACATCCTTCCGGCAAAGGAGAACTATGAAGATGTCTTCAAATGGCTTCAAACGTGCTGGTAGGTGCCAACATTGCTAAACCGGATCGGGAAGCTCAATGGCAATCAGTCAACACAATCTCGACCCTCTCGTTGAGACTGTGATGCTCGCCTTCACTCGATCGAGACTGTTCGGCTCAGACAAAATCAAGCACGGACAAGACCCCATGGAATCGATGCTCGTGATACGGGGAGTCTCCATGACCGACTCTGAAGCGGCGGCACAGCGTATGCTGGCGCCCCTTCTGCAGATACCACATCGAGACAGGTGTGAGGTAGCAGTGGAGATCGTTCCTACCTCGATGGCTGAGGAATACGGTGCGCGAAGGTCCTCGACACACAAGAGGTACGCGGCGCTGATGAATGTTCAGCGCAACAACTTGCCGACAATCCCCCCGGTCACTATTTCGCGCAGAACGCATGGCTTCAAGGCCATCCAGAGTCGGTCGCGGATTCACTGAAAGAGGCTTTCACCACTCTGCCATCCAAGCAATCCTTCTTCTTGTGGTACGCGATGGGCCCGTTGCGACCGCTTCCTGAGAACATGGCTTTTAGTCTGCAAACCGAGCATTACACGGCAGGATACATCATCTCGCAAGGGAACGATGTCGGTGCCCGTTCCGCATCGTTATGACAAGTGAGCTGAAGCTTCAGGTAGACGAGCAGGAGCGTTGTCGCAAGTGGCTGAAAGATCGGTACGACTACATCGATAGCAAAAAGGATGGCCCCGGAGGGACCATAGGGCTGTACCTCGGTGACAGCGATCTGGTATGTGGTTCACGGTCGCGGATTCGGCTGAACGGTCGCAGGCGACTCGCCCAGGGAGGATCATGACCGACGAGAACTGGATCAAGTGGTGCGGCATCCGGGACAAATACGATCCCGATGGGATGCACGTTGGAGTGAGTGCCAATGATAATTGTCAGATCTCACTCTAACAATCAGTTTTTGAACGGCGACACGGAGATGAACAAGCATGCGTGGGAGCAGTCAAGTACTCTGTTGTAGTCATCGTATCTGAGCCTCTTACGAATTGCATGCAGTAACAGAACTGCCGAGGCCAGTTAGCAAGGATACAGACCTTCGCCCGGGGTGCCGGAAATGCAATCACCGCGGTTTCGGGACGCGTCCTCGAGACGAGTTAGTTACATCCAAATCTCTACGAAGCACCGTTTGCCAGTTTAAGCATCAGAGGTGGCCTGCACCATATAACGAATAGCATCAACATGCCCAGACAGCTGTCCACTGCCACCACAAGTCTGGCCTTACCCGGCGTTGCCTTCGTCACCGGAGGGGCCAGCGGGCTCGGACGGTAAGCATTGCCTATTATTCCCGGTCGAGCTCATGTCAGGGGAGCAGTGCTCGCTTTCGCCGACCTCGGTTCCAAAGTAGCCATATGCGATATCAACGCACAGTTGGGGGAGGAGGTTGGTTGTCCGTTTGTGATGGCACTGAGGCTGATGATCAGCTCGCACAATTGATCAATGAAACCTATCCTGCGTCCGCAATTTTCATCAAGACAGACGTCACGGCCGAGGAGGATATTGAGCATGCTGTGGCCACGACGGTCCAGACGTTCGGCCGTATAGGTCAGCTTCTCCTGTTCCCCAGCACACCCGCACAAGCTGACGGTAAGATTATGCAGTCAACTCAGCGGGTCTGGTCGTTGGTGGAGACAGAGTGACGGAGATCAAGAATACACCTCTACAAGAATACGAGCGGATCCAGTCGGTGGACGCTCGCGGTGTATTCCTGTGCATGAAACATCAGATAGCACAGATGGAGCGACAGGATATCCCCCCGCGTCCTCGTGCAAGTCGAGGAGTCATCGTCAATCTCGCCAGTCGGGCGTCGTTGGAGGGTGTGGCCAGATTCGGATCTTATTGCACCGTATGTACCCTCAATCCTTGCCAGGGAGGGGGCTAACGTTGCGTTCAGGCGAAACATGCGGTTCTCGGTATGACGAGAGTCGCTGCCGTAGGCCAGTCTTGAGCTCCCATGTCACTCGTGGCGCTGATGAGTGCAGAGACGGCCAAGGCTGGCATTCGAGTGATAGCCATGTGTCCGGGTCTCGTCAAAACCCCTGGACACGTCGGTGCGGCGAAAGAGGTGGACGACTTCCTGCTGAGCACGGTGCCCATGGGCAGATGGGGCGTGCCAGAAGAGATCACCGACGGCATCGTCTTCCTTTGCTCTGATATGGCAAGCTTCCTTACAGGAACCGCGTTCGTGAGTGGCTCGGATTCTTGTCATTCGTTGGCTCAACGTGTAGGAGATCGATGGTGGGTGCGCAGCGCGCTGAGTTGTGTATCATACTTTCAGATAACATGCATCATTGTTCGCCGAGCCCTTATAATGATCACACCAAAGGCAGCTTCAGCCAGCTTTGAGCTTCCCCGCCAACATAAAGCAAGTTTGAGCCTCCGAAAACTGCCTCGTTTCTGCTAGATCAGCGTCACGCGCGACCGTCTTGTGAGACTCACCGGTCCTCCGGATCTTTGTGCTGGAATATGCCAGACCCTTGAGTGTCGCCAGTTGCGACTTCGAGGACGATTTTACCTCCAGCGTCGACGACGACCGCGGTGGGCCAGATCTCAATCAACAACTCGTAGGGCTGATTTGCCTCGACTGGCTGAACATCGATCGAGCGGTATTCGCGGTGGGGTAACCACTCCCGATGCCGAGGGGAGGACTCATTGATCGCTCGCATACTGGCCCGCAGCCACCCTTTGGCCAGCGGGACAGGATCGCCCGCAGTGCCTGTGTTTTCAGTTATGTTCGGTCTTTGGCAAGGTTCGGGCTCACCAGTGTAGAAGACCTCTTTGCCGCTGGGATCAAAGTGTCGCAGGGTCACGAACACATCAATATCTGTGGGCGCTGTGCCATCCGGTCGCTGCTTTGCGGCGAAGACGAGGCTGGCGGTTGGATGACCCGCGATCTCGGTCTCCTTGTCAAAAGTCAGGCTGAAATGAAGAGGGTCGCTTTTCCCCAGAGCCTGTAATTCGAAGACCTTCTCGCTTGTTGCTTGTTCGGCGGACAGGGTGCCGTCTGGGCACAGGTGATACGTCTGATACACGGTCCTGGCTAGAGGCCACTCCGTCTCAGGCCGGCTTTTGAACGTAGCCTCGGCTTCGTTCGAGTTGAAGCCCGGGTTGCCTTTTCGTATCAAAAGGCTAACCGCAGGCACTCGCCCATTGGGGCCGTCCTTCCAGCCGTCGGGATCCACGTCTTTGAGCCAAGCGTCCAAGACTAACTGCTCAGTTGTACGGCCATGACATGTCGGTATAATGCTTACATGACTTTTGCAGCTTCACGTAGTGTTCCAGGTAGAAAGGCAGGTCGTGTCTCCCAGAGATGAAGTACAGCCACTTGTTTTTCGAGCCTGCTTCGAGGTATCCCATGACATTGCCTCGAAGGTGCAGCAGGATGCCGCCAAGGTTGGCCACGCTCAAGAGCGGAATCTCGATATCAGACAGTTTGTATACTCGCGAGGCGTGATAGGGCTCGTCCAGGTAGCGATACTGGCGGTTATCGATCGTCTGGTCTCTGCGGTTTGCCTCGAGTTCCTCCTCCGTCAAGGTCCCCTCGAGACATTCCGGTCCTGTACCTCAATCACTGTTCATCACGTTCGAAGAAGCGTCCTACCGACTGGAGGGCCTTCCCAGCCGTCTTGAAGAGTGTCAGCTCCGCGCCAATCAATATAGGCATCTGCACTCACGAAATCGCCGGGGGTTCTTGGCGCCCAAGCCATACTGCATGATGCGTACTTGATTATACCACCAAAAGGCCACAAACTTGTCTGAGTAGATGCCGCCGTGGCGAACACGGTCCCGATAGTAATCGGTCATCCCTACTGTCAGCACCAATGCCAGCCTCAGTGACCCGGCCCACCTTCCCAGGGGACGATACACTGCAAGCCCTTCGGCTTACGCGCTGCCACTCGCCATTGGCTACCGCCATAGTATCTGGGGTACTCAGCTATTGCAGGGATCTGTGTGAAGATGCTCATGACGCACGAGATGCCCAGCAGCCCAATTCTTCCGTTCGACCAGGGCTGGTCTGCTGCCCACTCAATCACCTCTGCAAAATCGCTCGAGGTCTGATCCGACATGGTGTCAAGGAAGCCGTAACTGTTCCCAATACCCCTCTCATCGGCCCTCACTACGACATAACCTTGCTTGGTCCAGTATTCGGGGTGAGGTGTTTCCCACGCCGAATAATCCGACTTCTGCTCAGACGGAATCTCTCCGAATGAGGGTCCGTGGAAGCTCTCGTAGGGGATATCTTTGCCGTATGGCCCATCTATCAAAGGTCAGTAGCTCCTCGCTAGATTCTGTCGACCTACATGTCATCAAAACCGGATACCTCCCCTGTTCTTTGGGCCTATACACGTTTGCTCGGACCAGGCCCTTCCCGTCCTTGAGAGGTACGTCGACGTCCTTTTCAAGCACCATTGTTGGCAGGTCATGGACGGTCCGGAGGGCGTTGGCGCCAGCCCGCGGCATTGGAATGGGCATGTTTCTCAGGTGGACCTCGGTGGGCTGCACAGGCGATACTCGATCTATGCACGAATTCAGACGCGCCGAGAAGGCTATGTAGTCACAAGATATCAGCCAGCGCTCGCTCCGGAAATCTGAAATCCGCACGGTAATGACCGCGTTCCAGCCCGGAAGCCTCGTCGGTATTGATACGCGGAGTGGTCTGAATATATCGCTCGCAGCGGCTGCCTCTGTAGCATTCATCGCAAACGTTCACGAGAAAAGATGTCAGGTGGTATTCAGAACGGGGACGCCTCGAGACTTCAAGTGCTCATCGTGGGCGCGGGTATTTGCGGTCTCACGACTGGTGCCTCTCTTCGAGAGTTTGCCGATGTCACTGTAGGTATCACCGCCGCTCCACGGGGAAAGGTCTCTCATCATGCAGATCCTGGAAAGTGCACCCGCGCTTGGGGAGATCGGGGCGGCTGTTCACCTAGCGCCAAATGCTCATCGCATCATCAAAGCGATCGGAGGAAAGCTTCTGGAGCACGGGGCGATGCCGTGCTTGGCTTTCCAGGAATGTAAAGACACACTGAAGCACCGACTATTGGTGGCTGACTGTAGGGTCGGCAAAGGACAACAAGGTGGTCATAGACAGTCACTTCGATCCCTTGAAGGATCACGGGTGCGAATGGGTATGTTCCACACTGTATTGCCAGCTCAACCGGGCTGATGTCCGTATAGGCTCTTTGCCATCGCGTCGACGTGCAGCAGGAGCTCATGCAGCTTGCCGTCTCTCCTGATGGTCCTGGTAAGCCTTGCAAGGTGATACTCGGCGCCTGGGTCGTGTCTTGCGTAAGTTGTCATGTCGTGTGCAATGCAAAGCTTCACGGGCTGACGGGCAGGATCCTGACACCGCCACGGTTACCACCAAGGACGGACGGACCTACACCGGAGACGTCTTGATTGGTGCAGACGGACTCAAGTCTGTTGTCAGGGGTGCGGTCGTGGGGAGCCACTTCCACTCGGCACCTTCTGGTCATTCGGCATATCGGGCGCTCATTCCGGCCGCGAAAGTCGAGTCAGACCCAGATCTGGCCGGCTTAGGCCTCATGGACAACCGTATCACCATGGTGAACGGGGGCGATAGGAGAATCATTTGCTATCCGACCCGGAATCGCAATTTGCTCAACTTCGTCTGCGCTCTACGTCCGTGTCCTCGCTTCATCATGATGTGCTTCTGCTGAGATGACAGCCGACACCGAGCTCAACGAGATCAGTGAAGAGAAGTGGTCCGCCAAGGGGGACCCGAAAGCATTGGTCAAAAGCTTCAGCTCATTCGATCCTATCTGGCAGAAACTCCTATCGTAAGCGCAAGCCCGTGACTTTGATTGCCCGAGGACTTATGAACAAGACAAACCGAAGAATGTGGGCTGTGGCAACTCCGCGACCAGGACCCTTTGCAGAACTGGGTCAAGGGAAGGACGATTATCGTAGGTGATGCAGCGCACAGCAGTACGTTACGATCGGCAAGTGGAGCCAATTCAGTACTGACTCTCGTCCAGTGCTACCGCATCAAGGCCAAGGAGCGTCGCAGGCGATTGAGGACGCAGAAGCGCTAGGCGCCCTCTTGCGAACCGTCAAGCGGGATGGCGTGCCAGCGGCACTCGAGAGGTGTTTCAAAATACGGTATAAAAGGGCGACCTTCTCCCAGCAGATCTCGAGAAGTACCGGTTTGGGGGAGATGCGGAGAAAGTATGTTGGCAAGGATGTTCAAGATGACGCGCCTGTCAACCCTGCGCAGTTCCGAGACTTCAGCTGGAATTACTTTGGCGCCCTGGATTGGGAGAAGCAACACGCCGACTGGGTGCTAGCTTGATCATTCATTCGGATACGCGGTTCCCAATACGCCTCGGATGCTACCATAACATGCATTTGTACAGTACAAGCCTAGTCACCTTCATCGCTTGTCGATTGCAAGGGTATCACGGATGAAGGCATAGATTGTTGCGTGATTAGGCATCCATCGAGCAGGAGGCCTAGTATCTTGGATCCCCTCCATCCCAGAACATGAGGGGGCGCCTGTGGCTTCGGTTTCCCCCTCGAAATCGCAAACAAGAAAGAGAATGTCCCCATGTTGCATGTTCAGTTCGACCGGGGTACTCATTGCTTGCCACGAATGAAGCAGATCGTCATCGCCATTGTGAGCCTTTGGATGTTTTTGCAGCCGCCAGTTCGTGCTAGTCCCTAGCTCAGGCCAATACGAAATCAGCTGCCAGCGGTCAGCCCAACCGTGCCAAGGAAGACAGAGGTTACCTTCGGGCTCACTGCGGCCAGTGCCATGTCATCGTCCAATTCGATGCGCGCCATTCCCAGTCTAGAACGGACACGAATGATCATTCCTGCTTGTGTGATCCCGCGCCTGCTCCCAGCACTGCGAATCTCCAACTTGAGATCGGAGATCGTTATGGGAGTAATTGCTCAGAAGCCCGCGAAAAGTAAATCCGGGATGCCGAATCAGCTCATCGTTGTCTCGATCATGACTATAGATTTCCTTTGCTACGTTCGACTCTCGCGTGGCTGTGTGCCGCTCGACAACTTGCGCAAAGATGGCAACTCGAACAATTGAGAAGACTGTCGACAGGTTGAACGACGATGTAGTTGCTGCATACGGGGCAGTGATCGACGGCCGGTTGGACAACCTGGCCTTTAAACACAAGCAGCTGTTCGCCGTTTTCAGTGAGCGTTCTCATCTAGGGTGCACAACGTCGCTCATCATCTTCAGAGGGGTTGCAGCAGCATCTCACGAGTCTGGACAATCCAAAATATTCCTCGGGAATCCTGCTCGAACTCGAATACACCCTCCGATCGATCAGTGAAGCTTTAGACAGCCTTCCGACAGATCTCACGCGACGTTTTGACCGAGAGCAGAAGTTGAAGGATATCGGGTCTGCCGGAAGCCGGCGCACTGCGCGTGGTCTGGTCTTGATCCTCGTCGATGAGAAGGGCGAGTGACGCTCAACGCTCGTACGAGAAGATCTGACAGTCATAGCGCCCATATCGAGTTGGGCAATCCCACTAGCGCAAGCGATAGTTGATGGCAACGCGACAATGATCCTTGTATGCGGGTGCCAATCAGCTCAGGAATGACACTGAAATGCAGGCGCCGAGCTCAGTATCACTACCGAACATTGCAGAGCTGGACCGTGTGGCACATCCATCTGGTCGCGACTCGGACGGTCTCGTTGATCGACTGTTGGAGGCCGTCCCAGGGAATGTGGCGATTGTAGCGCCGGCGTCACTCTCACCCTCGAGACTGAGTGCCAGTCCTTCGCGTGGCTCGTGTATCGAGCTGCGCCCGACACCTGATGGACCGATTCCAATTATTATCGACCAGTCTATCCTATCACGCGGCCCGCTATCCCCTGCAGAAGAAGCCTCGGGCCTCATCCCGGCGCCAATCTCTCGTGTGGCCAGCCAGATAGCCTCAACGCTACAAGGCGATGGACCCGTCTGCCACGGTGCCCCGATATACTTACTCGTGCACGAGAACGTGGTGAAACCGTTCGTGAGAGCCATGGAGTCCGTTCACCCTGGGATCGACGCCAAAGTCTGGGAATTGGGGATGAACAAATCCAAAGCCAAATCTTTCACCCAGTCCCACCACGGAGGCTCCCACAGCTTCCTGGCAATCTTCTCTGTCCGTTCGATCGACATGGCAATGGACTTTTTGTTGAACGACGCCCCCACGCCACCAATTACTTACGTCTTTGCCTCACCTCGATTCGCCAGTTACGCCTATAGTAGCCTCAAACATATACCGGTAGTCCATCTCAACCGGATGCCTCAGGAGGCTCTTGTCCTGGGGGCATATGCAGAGCGACGCCAATTCAGCTTCTCGTCGGAGGCCAGGGCAACCTACGCCTCGCAACCCGAAAACGATAGATACGAATTGAAGGCCTCGACTGATCGCATCAAAAGGCTGAGAGCCCGCGAGCTGAAGCAACCCCTGGGCCATCGTATAGACTTTTTCGGCGGAAGTGAGTACGCCGATAATGTCTTTCTGCCCGCTCTGACCACTGCCAGGCTTCATGTTCGCTGGTGGCCTCACGGCCAGTGCCATTCTCACCGGAACGGGCTATGGGATCTTTAAAGTGGCCAGGTGGGTGTGGGTGTGGAGCCGGACATGAAGACTCGATATGGGCGACTCGGTATCATTCATACTGTGCGAGGGTTCAGCCGTGTTTTGCATCGTGAACAGTGTATAAATGATAGGCTCAATGCAAGGAAGTACTCCTATTACAATCTAAATCCCGCGCTGACCTCGATGCATTGTCCCTGCCCGATCAGTACACGAAGCGGCGAGGATCTGATACTGACTGTCATTGACTGATTCTCCAGCAAGCTGACTGTCCATAAGCGACGTGTCAAACGATGCTTTCAGTGCCTGACATACCATAGATCGCTGCGACATCTTCCACCTCTGTCAATTTGCCGAGCGCGTTACTCTTCGTGACGAGCGCGCGCTGAGCTTCCGTGAAACCTTTGCTCCAGTCCGTCAACATGACACCGGCGGCCACACAATTGACCCGGACTTTGGGGGACAGTGCCACGGCCATGGAACGGACGAGGTGAATGGTTGCTGCTTTTGATACCGCTGGGCGATGTCAGCCGAGGACTGATCTTTCGGAGGTCAGACATCACAGTAGGCCTGAAAGTATCAGCCTTGTTCGAACGGTCTGCGGCTGGTTGCGAGAAGTACCCACCATGCTGCTTCCACTTGGTTTGAGTCCGGCCACTGAGGCTGAAACAACAAATGAGCCCTCGGCCTTCCTCAATTCCGCCTCACAGCGCTGCATCAGCCAAAGGTGCGACAGGACGTTGGTTTTATAGCACTCCATCCAGTCGTCATCCGTGATAGCGTCTAACGCGCGGTCAGTCGAGGCCACGAGATTCTTGGACCGTGACCTACTCAGATCACTGAACTCGCCGAAAGCTGTCCATCCGGCATTGGAGACGACGAGATCAAGACCACCGAAATGTTGAACGGTTTCTTGAACCATTGAATCTATCTCCGCCTTGACGAAAGCGTTGGCACGAATGAGCAGATGACCTTTATCCGTCCCTCCAACATCGTCCAAGACCTGTGCGGCACGTTGCTGATTTGACGAGTAGTTGATGGCGACCCGGGCTCCTTGTTGCACCAATAACTTGACCACAGCGGCACCTGGGGAGTTTGTCAATGACCAAATCCGCGATGAAGGCGTCGTGTGGTGGCTCACCAATGCCGGACGACCCTCCAGTCACCAGGGCTCTCTTACCAGCCAGCCTTGCCATTGCAATGACGTGTTTTGACCGAGTAACAATGCATATGAGCCAGATCGCCCTCAAAATGTGCTGCGGCTCTCTGGGCACCGGGCTCAGGCTCTGGCTCAGAGGGTGGCGCTCTTCCGGATATGTGGTTTCCCGTGGTCCAAGCCGGTCGAATCCGGCAATCGCCATTACTCCTCAGGGTCGCACGGCTCGGGCTGGCTGGGCTGGAGAGAGTTAGCAGTCGTGGGGGGTTGATGTTGTTACACATCTCAAAGCCGAAAGCCGTCAAACATGCTCCAGAATGCGACGAATGGCGTGGGCGAGCAAGCGACCTCTCTGTTCGAGGTGAGTTGGCTCTTTCGATCCGGTGGTGTACGCGTCTTGCCCTGCCACGCGACGGTTTCACAGATCGTGCCGCGGCACTCGAATCATCCTTCCTCCTCCCGCCAGTCTGCCTCTCCCCGCGCAGCTCAAGGAGACAGATGGTCCTAGATCGTCCATAGCATCCGTCACTGATCCAGACCTAGCCCTCGGTGCCTTTTAGCTTCTCTCTCCCGACAGGGAACGCCATCCACAAGAACAAACCCGTCCAGAATTGCATCTGTAGGTTCCGTGATTGCCCCATGTTCCGATCATTGACCTCACAGCCTGCCGGAAACGAAAGACAAAGGTGAGACTGCAGGTGACAGAGGACATGAGCTCATCGCAGTGTGACCGGAAGGTGCCCTGCACGCCTTGCGTGGAACGGAAGGAAGCGGATACCTGTCAACCACACGTCAAGGAGGTCAGCGATAAGCCAACGTGAGCACTCGTGTCTGCTTGCGGCTTGTAGCTGATCTCAGGGGTTACACTCACGTCTCCGATACCTCCATCCTGGCCAATAGAGTCACTCAATTGGAGCTTGTCCTTTCCCGCGTGATAAGCCGACTCGACAACGCGACCGCATATTCTGACCTGTTGTACGGTTTCAAAGGCCCGCTCCCGATCGCTCGACCCAAGAGTGGAGATGGGAAAACGGACGGAGAATCTCGATCAAAAACCGGGCTGGACAGGTTCTTTGGCGGGGAGGAGAGCAGAGAGAACAGCTATACGGATGGAGATATGACGTCCCTCCGCGAGAAAACGCCAACGGTGACGCCGAGGTTGCGAAAGACAGTCACACTCGTCGAACCAGACCTCTCGCCGAAACCAAGCATATCAGGGGCGGGTCATGTCAGCGGGGCAGCCGCTGCCGGGTCTAGTCATGCCAATCAAGCCCTTGTGACGATGCCCTCTTTGGGCGATCTCGGAGCTTCAAACCCCATCGAACTCGATCTCTCCGTACCTTCGAATGATCTGACATTCGATCCATCGGTCGTCGTTCCAGATTTGAGTTTGCTCGAGGCAGCGGCTAGCTGGCCGGAGGCACACGAATTTGTGCATTCTGGCGACGCAGGTTTAGAGCCGCTGACCGAGGCTCGCCTTCAACAACTACCCCACACCATGAACAGTGAACCGTACAGCAAAGCACCGAGTGCCCAGGAGCATGACGCGGCTCTAGCCCTTGAGAGCATCGCGCTTGGGAGGAGCTTTGGCGTCGACGAGATACAGGAGAAATTAGCCCCTGGTGCGCCGGACATTGAAAACCGGGTCAGACGTCTGACTTATGATCAGAAAATCCGGAATCCGGTCCTTCCCCGTCGTCACCCTTGACTTTCACCTCATATATCAACCAGAGACGAACGCCTCAGACGAGCTCGGCCAGGAAACCGTTTCCTGAAGTCCAAAATTTGCCAAGTCTTATCGTCGGCAAATATGTTCTTGCTCAATACGTGCGTCTCAAATTCATGCAGACAGATGATGCGATCGGCTGACCGGCCTCATAGCTCAACGAGTGTGTTCCTTCTTCCTTCACGCATGCTTGTGATGACTGACGCATCTCTTTCCTCCAGTGAGGACTTCATGTGAGTTATAATCGCAAACGGGACCATTCGGGTCTGATATTACAGGTGGCGCTGTCTACACAAACCCCGATTCCAACGTCAATACGACGAACTTTGCGTCAGACTTCGTTCCAAGAGTCCAGATTTCACATTGAACGAGCTTTCCACATTGGCGCTGTATGCGGCCTGTCTTGCTGTTGGTTTTCACTTTCTTACCGAGGACGACTACCGTGATCTCGGCATCGACGAGACACAAGCTGTGCGTATGGCAGAGAACTGCTGGGCCGTTTCTCAGAAAGCCTTGGAAGCTGCAGACTGGATGCAAGTTGCCAACATCAAGAACTGCCAGGCGGTGATGTGAGACGTTGTGCGCCACCAGTTATGTGAGCCTGAATTGACGGAACAGCATCGCTGGGCTGTACTTGTCTAGTGTACGTCGAGCCGATCATCATTGGACTTTGCTTGGTGTGGCCACAAAGATCGCTTTGTCCCTGCAGCTATCCGATATCCCGGACGAAACTCTGATCTTGGGGAGTGGCTCTGTCGACGGCATGCCCCCTCGATGGCGGAGCTCGATCGATCGGGAAGAGGGTCGGCGGGTATGGTATTGCTTAGTGAGTGTCTACGAGCTCAGCCACCGGCGGGTCATTGACATCAACAGTTGGAGCATGATTGGTTGTTCTCGATGGAGCGCAACTTCTCCTACACTATCGCGCCTGAGATGAGTCGAACTACCGAACCTGCCAATATCAATGATGCCGACATTCAAGACGACAAGCCTGTGGTCTCGGCCCCGAAAGACACACATACAGCAAGCTGACCCTGCCGACGTCTCTCCATGCTGACAGTGCTGCAGGAAATGTCGTACTTTTTGTGGCGTCTGCAGATCCTCTACCCATTGCAAACTCTCGTCAGCAAGTATCGCTCTTCAGGTAGAATGCATTACAGCTTCGTTGTAGAGTAAGTCTTTCCCACTCGTCATCTCGCACTAAAGCAATAGGGCGCATGAAGGGATCCAGCAGGCCTTTCGGAGCCGTCCTGCTTTCTACCAGAGTACCGATTCGCTTGATGCGATCTTTGATGCAAGTCAACTCAACCAGATGTGAGTCTGACGACAGAAATGGGCAATATGCTGACCGGTTCCCCAGCAAACGGGAGGCGACATCCTTCGAGGAGGCCTGCAATCTGCGTACACTGCGCGTGCATCGTGCCTACTTTCCCGCTTCGTGCCAGAATCCGTGCGATAGTTCAGATGTTAGATGGGTGTCAGCTGACAACGCAGGCGATACAGTCTCACCAAAAAGGCATGCCTGCAGAGTTCAAGGCAGCTGCTTGCTGCGAGGCGACAAGGATCGACCTTGCCAGGTCAGGTCAGCTCGCACTACTGGGCACTGGCATACAGTACTTTCCTCGCCACGACCATCATCATCATTTACCTAAACTACGCTTTGCAGCCGGAGTTGGAGGAGTTGGAGCGGTTGGCGCAGACCGGAATAGACAGACTGACGTGGGTCAACAGCAGCCGCGCGACCGGAGATTGGGCACTCAAATGCAGAGAACTATCTGGCTCAAGTAGAACCGATCTAGGAGACACCGCCGAAAAGCTACAAGCCCTGATGCGCGTTCAGCTAGGGCGCCGTGCCGAGGCAAAGCTTTTGATCGCCAACGACAACCCGCTGAAGAGAACATTCGAAGACTTCAAGGCCGACGCATGGATCGATCACTTCCTGGAGGTACGTGAAGCCTAAATCATATGAATCTGACTGAATCGTCAGCCCCTGGTCTCTTCAAATAGGCAGCCTGATGTGCCCTCGACCTCTCGACAGCCCACCGAAACCCCCTTGTTTACGGATGATCTCAACATCGATCTCTTCCTTGAATCCTGGCTTAATGATGCTTCCAACCCAGGAGTGACACCGGCGGTATAAGCAACTATTTCCATCCTTTTGGCACTATGCACCTCATGCTATGAAAGCGTGTGTTCCCCCGGCAAGCGCATCAGTGTCTTTCGCTGGTCTCGGTACACGGTAGGGGCCAAGTGGACCCAACCGGAGGAACGGGTTTGAAAATGCCAGGAGGCCCAAGTGGTGGAGGCCGTACTCAGATAATTGTTCAGGACCATTGTTGCTCACTACCCCTCCTTGCACAATGTCAGTCTTACCAGCTCCTCGGCGGTTCGTAACATCCCATGATGCCAAGGGGCAATCAATCATCCAGTTTGAGGGGGAGATCCCACAGACAGAGGTGCTGGAAAAGTCAGGCAGGAAAGCCCGGTTTGCTGTGCGTATCTGCCGCTTTCAACCTCGAGACCCTACTGACGTTTGTACAGGTACCGTGGAAGACCAATGGGTTTCCCAGTGACATCACCCCGTCAGACACCGACGCCGTTACCGAGGGTGGACCTCTCCACAACGACAACGGGACTTTGATCCGCGTGGTGGACATGCCTCCGCAGACAAGCTCTCCGGTGCACCGGACAGTCTCTCTTGATTACGGTACTGGTCACATTTGCCCACAGGGCAAGCGCTTATCCGTAGGCATCATGGTCTCTGGTGAGTTGTACCTCGAACTCGACGATGGCAGCGAGAGAAAGCTGGGGCCGGGAGATGTCGTTGTTCAGAGGGGAACGTGAGCACACCTTGTACTAAAACGCCACAGACTTCGCTGAACAGTCCCAGGCTTCACGCATGGAACAATAGGAGTGACGAGTGGGCTCGGATTGTGTTTGTGCTGGTCGCAGCAGAGGCACCGATCATAAACGGCAAGAAACTTGAGAACGAGATGCACAAGGCATAGATGCTCAACCGTACCGATGCATTGACGAATCATCTACCTTATCAGAACTCGATTCGTTTGTTCCTAGAGCAGTCGCTCGCAGACTTTTCGATCTGATGAAATACTTCTCGGACGTCTCCCAGCTTCAACGCAGCTAATCCGTCTACGACGTTCCATAGAGTCGGCAACTCCTCCCAGGGGCGGGAGGTGATTGTGAGCTTCGTATTGTTCAGAGGGCCTTGGGTCGTGCCAAATTTGAGAATACTACATGGCTTTAGCTCCCCTCGATGCAGCCGACAGATGTGACACACTTTGGTTTGTTCTTGCCCCCAGTGGGCATGAAAGTTGCGTAGGACGCGTCGTGTTTGCCGGGCTCCCCCACAGCGGGGACATATCGGTGATGCAAAACCCCCTCAACAGAGGCTGGGTATCAGTGCATCCCCGACCCATTGGCTGGTAACGGCTCATTGCACTCACGCATCGTATAAGGCCGCTGCTTGAAACCTGGGGCTTCTTCCACCGGCCGAAACGCGAATTCGGGGATCTCCAGCCTCAAGAATTCTGTCCCAAACCAGGACTACGTCTCAGCGTCGCTCGGTACGTTGCCGATGTGAGGATACGACCCACCGCCGTATGCACAAAAAGACCATTGACAACTGTTGGATCTGGAAGCTCGGCCCAAAGTTTGCTGGTCCCCGTCAGCAGCCGCCAATCACAAAGTGACCCGATGACTGACCAAAACCCCAACTCTTCCCTGCCGGTCGTGATGGGATCTGTGAAGCTCTCGAAGAGCACAAGCATGTACGATGCCTTCACGGGAGGGTCGACTCTGCGACAGATGACATCGTTGGCGTATATCCCCCACGTGTTGTATCCCCGTCCGGCGAGCCAGGGCAGTTTCCTCAGGTTCATCACCTCGAACAAGATTGTGGGTTGGTCAATCTCCGGGTCCACCTCATATCCCGCGGGAAGGATGTCTTGCAATTCTTTCCTGGCAACATTGTACACCACACCTTCTAGTGTCAGCTACAGTAGAGGCCAGACCATACACTCGCCAGTGAGGTGCATTTCAGAGTCACTCTTCCAATTGGGAAACGGTTTCCCGTTCGGTGCTTGCCTAGAGTCTCAGCGTGCGAACGGGACACGACTCGGACATACCTTGGTGTGGGCGCCGGGCCGAAGCCGACTGGCACTCGGTGGTATCTTCCTGTCTCTTCGAACATGACCGCGACAGTGAAGTGAATACTGGCTTCAATTGGTGCGGTACATGCCATGCATGGCTTCAACTAAACACTTTCTCGAAGAGCGGGGAGCGGAAATCAAACGTCCGGTTCGCCGCTCAGCCGTTCGCCGCTCGGCCCAGGCCTGATATAAGGTCATATAGTGAACTGAACACACACCCACTCAACTAACATCTCGTACCCAGAAGTATGACTCCTCGTCACCTCAAAGCCCCCGCACCAGTCTCCGCCAGCTTGAATGGTGGTCCCGCATCGGTCGATGTTCCGACGATCGTCAACAACGTGATTGAAGACGTCCGGCGCAACGGCGATGTTGCTGTTCGACAATATTCCGAGAAGTTTGACAAGTGGTCACCACCGTCGTTCAAGCTCAGCCCGGAGGAGATAGACCGGATCATTTCCACCGTCGACCCACAGACCTTAAAAGACATCAAACAGGTGCAATCGAACGTCCGCGCTTTCGCCGAAGCGCAGAAGAATAGTCTCAAAGACTTTGAGGTCGAGATACGGCCAGGAGTGGTTCTCGGGCAGAAGAACGTACCCATACAGAACGTCGGGTGGTAGGTTTCCTGAGCGAGATCAAGTGGTCAACTGACCTCAAGCTATATTCCCGGTGGCCGATATCCTCTGCTAGCCTCGGCGCACATGACCATCCTCACGGCCAAGGTCGCCGGAGTTCCCAATGTCATCGCTTGCACGCCTCCCATTATGGGAGAGATCCCCAACGCCACGATAGCGGCAATGCACTACGCCGGAGCAGACGCCATTTACCTTCTGGGCGGCACGCAAGCAATTGCGGCTATGGCACTGGGGACTCAGTCGATCCCGAAAGTGGACTTCATCTGCGGCCCGGGAAACGCCTTTGTCGCGACAGCCAAAGCAAAGCTGTATGGGGCGATTGGCATTGATCTGTTCGCCGGCCCGACAGAAGTGCTGATTGTCGCCGATGATTCCGCATCGCCTCTCACTGTCGCTGTCGACTTGCTCTCCCAAGCTGAGCATGGTCCGGACACACCTGCTGTGCTCATCACAACTTCGACCAGCTTGGCGGAGGAAGCGATCCGACTCGTTGACCGGCTTCTGCACGACACGAACATGTCGACGGCCGAGCTCGCTGGACGCTCATGGAACGATTTTGGCGAGGTAATTGTGGTCGACTCGCTTGACGAAGCATATGCCCTCGCCGACCAGTACGCCTCCGAACATGTTCAGATCTTGACACGAAAGCCACGCGAGGCCCTCGAGAAGATGCGCAACTACGGTGCACTGTTCCTCGGCGAGCGAACGTGCGTATCGTACGGCGACAAGTGCATCGGCACGAATCACGTGCTGCCTACCAAAGGTGCCGCGAGGTATACAGGTGGTTTGTGCGTCCAGAAGTTCTTGAAGACGTATACATACCAAGAGGTCACAACTCCAACGGCGTCTGGTGAGCTAGGAAAACTGTGCGGAAGGGCTGCTAGAGCCGAACGATTTGAGGGGCACGCGAGGAGCGGGGACAGACGGGCTCAGCTGTATCTGAACGAATCTTTCGATTGGATCGATTCGGCAGCTTGAACTGTCTTCTGACACATCATGATTTGTAAGACGTAGAGCCACATGCATTGGGATACGTGCCCCTCAGCTACCGCTGCTAGATATGGTCCGGATCTGAACGGTTCGCACAGGGGGGGTCCTGAATAATCGCGTGCCCTCACGAGGTAATCCGCGATATCAGGTAGCTAGCTGGCTGCGGGATTTTCATGTCCGGAAAGGATGTTCGTAACGATGTGTTGCGGCTTAAGTGCATCGTGTACATCATTTTCTTTCGTCGATCAAGCCTGTCCTCCAAGAGATGTCGACGACCCAACGCACAGTTGTTTGTATCATTGGCGGTGGACCGGCGGGCTTGCTGCTGGCTCGGCTGCTCTCGCTGCAAGGCATCAAATCGGTGATTTTGGAGTGCAAGTCCCGCGCCTATGTGGAACAACGACAGCGCGCTGGGATCTTGGAGCACGGCACCATCGAAGCCTTACGTATGGCAAAGGCTAGCGATCGCATGGACAGGATGGGGATACCTCATCACGGAGTCGAGCTCTTGTTCGCCGGGAAACGACATCGAATCAACTTCCCGGCCCTTACGGGCGGTCGATCGGTGATGATATGGCCGCAAACCGAGGTCTGCCAAGATCTTATCCGCCTTTTGCTTGCGGAAGATTACCCGATATATTTCGATAGTCAGGTCATCGCGATTGACGATATCACATCCCACACCCCCACGGTCACCTTCGAGAAAGCCGGTGTCCGCCACGTCATCGCTTGTGACTACGTTGCTGGCTGCGATGGCTTCTGGGGAGTATCCCGGGCGTCCATACCAGAATCAGTCTCGCGGGTTTACGAAAAGGACTTTCCTTTCAGTTGGCTCGGCGTCATGGCCAATGCACCTCCCAGCTCCGAGGAGCTCATCTATGCCCGTTCTGCTCAGGGGTTTGCCCTCTTATCCATGCGCTCCGACACGGTCTCTCGCCATTACATACAGGTTCCAAACGGCACACATCCCGATTGCTGGGCGGATGAAGACTTCTGGGGCGAACTCGAGCGACGCACCGTCACCGCCGACGGTCTCAAGATCAATCGAGGGGAGATCACCTCTAAAACAGTAACGCCAATGCGGTCCTTCGTACATGAACCGATGCGATATGGTCGATTGTACCTGGCTGGTGATTCGGCACACATCGTGCCGCCTACGGGAGCGAAAGGTCTAAATCTGGCCGTAGGGGATGTGCTGGCTTTATCGAAGGCTTTCGGCGCCGCTGTCAACACTGGCTCCTTGGCATTATTGGACGCGTACTCGGATAGCTGTCTCGAAAGGGTGTGGCAAGCCGAGCGGTTCTCATTTGAAATGACTAGCATGCTGCATACGTTCAGCGATGCCTCGGCTTTCGACGAGAAACTTGCCGAGACTAGACTGAAACGAATCGTCGGTAATGATCAGGCCAAATCAGATTTTGCCTTGGCGTATACTGGGTCCGCTGTCGCCGGGGGACGTCTGTAGGAACAGAATTGTCAATTTCAAGTTTCACACGGATTCGAGAAGGGACAATGGCGGTATATGCAGCTTGCACCTTTGACGGAGAACATCATGCAGCGAATGAAGCTCGTCAGCTGAGTGGAAGAGGAGTCAGTCAGGCAGTGATCAGGACAGGCGAGAGAGAGTCAGGCCATTGCGGAGAGATTGCTAATCCATGCGGTCCGCCATCAAGTTTGCGCATGCTCCGGGGACGGCCGGGAGCAGTTGTACGTGAATGTGGTTTTTTGTGGCCTTCATCTATGGTACATAGACATACTCACGAGGCGGACGTTTCCGTGAACAATGGAATCGGCCACAGTGACTGGCTTGATAGGTGCCGCGTCACAAGGGGTCTTTGGAGGTGTCAACCTGCAAGAACGACTCAGGCACCCCCGTTCCCGAGATCTGCAGTTTTTTCAAAGTTCTCAGCGCCGCTCGTTCCGCTTGACCCTTCATCACAGATGTGCGTCAGGGACTTGGGCCCGCGTCACAGCTGCCGCGGACCAGAGACGGCTGAAGGTTTCAATGTTATCTTGCCGCCGGCAAGGCGGGTCTGACAAGATCCCACCCTCATTGGGGAAAATCACATAAAGCTCAAGGGTCAGGTGACTGTACGATAAGCCCAGGAACGTCTAGAACACTGCCGCCCTCTTTTGGCCAAGGGAAGTGACGGCGGCCTGAGTATGTGCTTGTGGGACAACTGTGCCTTGGATGATGATTTTCGCAACCCGAGGATGTGCCGGGAGTGCTTCCTCGCCCGGCGCTTGGCGAAATGGTGTATCAGCAGCTAGGAGCGCTTAGCCTTTTCTTTCGCGTTGACGAGTGGTCGTGCAGACCAATCTGGCGCAGACAATCGGGCTGGAGATAGTGGCAAGCGCTGGTCGCTTGACCTCCGCGCATATGACCGATGCTCACAACAGATTCTGTAGAACGGAGCGTTTCACACTTCCCGAGTCGTTCGAGTCCGGACTATAAAGTGCGACAATTTCATGCTATGAGCAGACACCGCTCGCAGTCAAAAACGGTTCGACATGAGCACCTCCTATGAGCTCGACGACTATGTCGCCAAGAAAGATCGCGATGCCCCGGCCACTGACATCAACGTATTGACGGCTTCCATTTCGGCCGACACATCGCAGCACCATATCCACCGGCGACTCTCACCGCGACATCTGCAACTCATCACCATTGCTGGTGGAATCGGTTGTGAGTGCCCCAAGCTCCGAGACCTCATAAACTGCTGATGGCTCCAGCTGCACTATTCGTGCTTATCGGTACCGCCTTGGTATCGGGTGGTCCAATCCCTCTTATACTCGGCATGCTCCTGTGGTGTTCTGTGATCTGGGCTACCTCGAACTTCCGTGCGGATAGATTTCCGCATCCGTGCCAATGTAGCTCACCACGCAGAGATGGAAATGACTACTCTCCTCCCCATCGATGGGGGTTTCATGTCATTAGCCTCGCGATTCGTTGACCCAGCGTTTGGATGCGCTGTAGGCTGGAATTATTTCATCATCTCCGCCGCTACGCTCAACTACGAAATCACGATCACGAACGTTGTCTTGGGCTACTGGATCGACGACCTGAATCCGGCAATTGTTATTTCAGCACTCCTCGCCTTCTACTTCCTCCTGAATGCTTGGAATGTCAAGTGGTTCGGAGAAGTTGAATTGTAGGGCCCTACGTGGTAGTCAGGATAGTTGCTGACAGCTTAGCTGGGTCGCCGCGGGCAAGGTTCTGCTCGTCTTTGGTCTCGCCTTCTTCACTTTCATTACCATGTGCGGAGGAAATCCCATTGTCGGCCTTGTTTTCAATCGTGTTGTCGGCGCTGACGTGCGCTAGCACGACAAATATGGTTTCCGCTATTGGCATGACCCCGCCCCATGGGTAAGCCTGCGCGCGCCGTGTGCAACTGACAAGGCTGACGCGTACAGAATGGGGATGGCGCCCTGGGCCACGTCGAGGCGCTCTGGTCTGTCGTTGTCTACGCCGCATTCTGCATCGTTGGCCCAGACCTCCTGTCTTTGATGGCTGGAGAGGTCAAGCACCCGCGGCGTGTACTGCCTGGCGCTTTCCGGTCCACTATCTTTCGACTTCTGACATTCTATGGACTCGGGGCTGTCTGCGTTGCCACTGTATGCGCGTCGAACGATCCTGACCTCATTGGAGCCATCCGAGCTGGGTCAGCCGGAGCGGCGAAATCGCCATACGTCATCGCGTAAGCCCAGATCTTGCCGCCATCCATGCCTTCTGACTCCCAGGATGAAGCGGATGGAAATACCCTACCTGGGATCTATCGTCAACGCGGCAGTGCTCGTGTCGCTTCTATCGACAGCCAACACTTTCGTGTTCACGACCTCGCGGTCCCTACACGGCCTCGCCTTGTTCGGGCAGGCACCGAAGATCTTCAAGCGGCAGAACCGTGAGGCTGGGACACCGATTGAGTGCGAGTGACTGAAAGCCAGGCAACGGCGTCCCGTACGTCGCGGTGATTGTCACCATGCTGATCGGCTGTCTTTCCTACCTTCAACTATCCGCCGGGACATACAAGGTCCTCGGGTGGTGGGTTGATGTGAGTCTTCTCCTACGCGTTATCTTTCCTCGCTGACACGACAGATCATGACCGCCTCCCAGCTCATCACATGGATCGCCATGGGGGTCACCTACGTCTTCTTCGACCGCGCCCTCAAGGCGAAAGGCCTGAAGAACACTGACTTCCTCCCGGTCAAGGCGAGATATGCCCTCTCATGTGCGTGGTATGCCATCGGCGCCGTCTCCTTCACCACCCTCTTCCAGGCCTATGGTATCATGTCGCCTTCCACTTTCGATGTTCTCGACTTCTTCTTCGACTATGCCGCCGTCTTCATATTTGCGATCATCTTTGGCGTCTGGAAGATCGTCAAGAAGACCAAGACAGTCAAGCCGCTCGAAGCCGACCTCACGAGCGATCTCACATCGCTACAGGCGTACACTGAGGAGTGTGAGGAAGAGCGGCGTAAGACGATCCTGTCGCGCAAGGACCAGCTTCTTGACGTGAGTCCTCTATCCTGCGGGGTTGGGGCGTATTTGACCGTACAGAAACTCTTCTAGACGGTGATGCGTTCAGGATGGCGTGTTGGTCTCATTGTCGAGAATGAATGAAGGGGATCGATCGGCTTTGCGACTGTTCGCGACTCGGCATCGGGTGCGGGATATAGAGCTTGATGAGTATAGAGTATAGATGTCTTGTAGAGGATCCAGTCCCCGATGTCATTAGCTTGTTGAACTCGCTCGATCCGCCCGAGACCAATAAAACAGGCCGTGCAAGTCGAGGCTTGCGATTGCACCAGGACCACACACACAGCCGCAATTCCACCAACGCCTATCCACACCTTCCTCTTCCTCGACGTCACACTTGCCGACCTGCTCGGAGACCTGCTGGACCGATGATGGGTTGTAGGAGGGGTCCAAAAGCAGTCCGGGCTCCTCTTCCACGGTCAGCCTGGCGGGTCGAAGCCAGCGATTGTAACGCTTCGTCACTTGCGCCACGACCTCTTGTGCCCGAGTATCCAAGTAGGTACAAGGGCCAATGCTGCCGGCCAAAATCCGGTATGTGCCGCAGCTGACCAGAGCTTCAAGGTCGAGCCGGGTTCTTGGAACAAGGGCTCGCTCCAACGGGGTGCGACCGACAGGTTCGGGGAAGTTGGAGACGAGTACCAGGAGCCCACATGCCTAGCATCAGGGTACAACGCTGCGGAAGAAGACAAGATGACTGCTGGATCTATCTGGGTCGGCTTGATTGAGGCGACGGATGGCCGCGGGGGTGAGGGCTGAGCGGCGGGCGAAGAGACCGGGGGTGGGGGTGAGGGCTGAGTGGCGGGCGAAGGTACCGGGGTAGGCGCGGTGAGCTGGCTAGGAGGAGTGAGCGCTTCTACGCCTAACAGTATACTGTTGTCGATGGGCCCCCCATCGACTGTCACATGGTGGAGTCGATGGGCCCCTAGAACATGATTTCCTAACAGTATTCTGTAGTACTTGGGCCCCCCCAAGTACTGGGTTTGGGTGAGTACTTGGGCCCCTTTGTGTTCGGACGCTTGACGCTCTCCGGGAGTGCAAGTACTTGGGGTCTGTCAGGCCGGTTTCTGGTAGAACGGACGATGCTCTTTCTGCCTGTGGTCTCGGATCCCGGCTGGCACGCACGCTCATGGAGATATGGTCGACGGAAGAGAAAGGACATCCGGAGAGGCTGATTTCCACGAGCTCGTGGAACGAGTACTTGGGGTCTTGGTAGAGTACTTGGGCCCCCCCCCCACAAGATCGTGGAACCAGGCCCCTCCCACGGCCATCACGCATGTCATTGCCTTGTTAAATGTTTGCGAGACTTATTCTACATGTCCCCAGAGGTCATAAAAGCCATCTGCAGTTGTGAGAAGCATCCCCAAACGCATGTGGATGGGTGCACGACGGGATGCTGGGTTCCACAAAATCCACCACCCCCACCACATTCACAACAAATACGAATTCCTATGGGCTACCCACAGGATCCACGGATTCCATCCTCACACCCACATCATTCACACTGTCTGCCAGTTCCACCCCATCCACAACAAACACGGGTACCCCTGTGCTACCCACATGATCCACGGATCGGATCCTCACACCCACATCATCCACATCATCTGCCTAATCCACGAGGGTGTGCTTATTCCACGAGGCTCTGCCTTATCCACGAGGCTCTACCTAATCCACGATGGTGTGCGTATTCCACGAGGCCTCACAGATTCCACGAGGCTCTGCCTTATCCACAAGGCTTTGCCTGATCCACGAGGGTGTGCTTATTCCACGAGGCTCTACCTAATCCACAAGCCCTTGCAGGATCCACAAGGCATCACCTATTCCACAAATCTCTCACGGCTCCCGCGAGCGATCGCCTCATCCACAATGCCTTTTCGATCTCCACAAACCAAATGAATCCCCTAACAGTCTGTGTATCGAGCGTGCTGATCCTGGCCTCTATTCCCCGCAAAGCCTCTCTCTCTCCTCTGTTCTCTCGTCTTTGACTCTTGTCTTTGACTCTTGTCTTTGACCCGACGGTCATCGATCGGACTCGAGACGAGTCGAATGTAGACCGTAGAGCGCACTCGAGGCTCTCTTCCCCGCACGCCCTCTCTCTCTCCTCTTTGTTCTTATAGGGTTATAGGGTGATCTGGGGGTGGGGGTTTTTTGTTAGAGGTCCTATCTGATACAGTTTTTCGAGCTCTTTCTAACGGTATTACTCGCTCGTGGCTGCGCTCAATATCAGTCGCACTTTTGGCCCTCCAAAGATCTTGCAATACGGTAATATGCCCAAAAGTGTTACCGGTTTAACGTATAGGCCAAAACAATGAACACCACTGAAAAGAGCACGCAAAACTACCCTAAGATCCATGGCTTAGACATTTGTAGACGCTCACACGGTACACGTACAGGAGCCAACGCAACAATTCACACAGAGAAAGTAGCTTAATATGGCCAAAAGTGTTACCGGCTTTGATGCTGGACAAAAATGGACTGCACGGCTGAAATCAGCTGGATTCAAGCTTTCCGGAGGTAGTCTTGGGGTCTGGTTACGAGTGTTGTGAGTCACCGTAATAAAGGATATAGAGCAGTACGTGTAGCAAAGTGAGAGATGAGTGAGAAATTACTCTGAAATCAATTCAGCCGTGAATGGGTCAAATCCTTGTCACGATTATGCACGAATATCTCGCTTCCAGGCCAGTATAACAGGCAAGGACCAAAAACTCCCAAGTTGAATTCGGGTGCCAGCCTGTCAAGCCACAACTGCAAAGCGCTGCTCAGAGTATGAATTCGTTAGGGGGTTACAGGGCGGTCCCGGGTGGGGGGTTTTCTTGCGCATCGAGATTTTTGATAATTTCTTTTTGGATTCATAAAGTTCGACAAAAAAGCTACTCGTAAATGAAATGACCTTCCCGATCCGGTCAAAACTGACGGATTTACGAGCGTCCGAAGTTGACTGGTTTTTCGACTTTGAATTGCTGTCACGCGGGTTGTAGGTGACATTTGGGGGTTATAGGGGGGTTTGAGGGGTGAGGGGTTTTGATCCGCTGCACCCCCAGACCCATGAAGGGTACCATCATGTAGCTACAGGTCTGCTGATCATAAGGAATTTTTTGTGAAGCCATAGCTGCAATGGTTCATGAGATATTCAACAAAGAGTGGTGAAAAAGTGGTGTTTGAGGTCATCTTTTCTGAGGTGCGCATTTTTGAAAAGCTGGTGCGCAATAAGCAACTTAGAGAAAAAATCTGTGAATTTGCTGACGCTGACGCTGACCGCTGACTGCTGACTGCTGACCGCTGACTGCTCACTGCTGACGCTGACGCTGACACTGATTGCTGACTGCTGACACTGATGCTGATTGCTGACACGCTGATTGGGGGGTTAGGGGGTTACAGGGCGGTCCCGGGTTAGGGGGTTAG
>BRDC01000042.1:0-167683 GCA_024343385.1 Tremella yokohamensis | reverse complement strand
TCACTTCACCTTGTAGTTCTCACACTCCTCCAGTGTGACTCATAGTCTTGTCTTGCACCCTCCTTGACACTATCTCACTTTTGTCACGTCACCACAGACCTCACTCACCCACCACCCCTTGTAGCTTGCTTGATCCTTCCAAACTACCACTTGCTGTGCACTCACCAATCACTTCAAGACTTATCTCTGCTGGGTAAGTCTCACTCCTAAACCGTCTCCTTCGCACCTGTCTCCATTTGTATATAGTCTAGGTCTGGTGGGGACAGGCCCGTGACATCGTCTGTCCACCTTCGCAACTTCTCATCGTTATCAGTCTTTGTCGTTCACTGGACCCAGGGCTTGTCACCCCCTAGGTCTCGGCCGTAACACCCATGAGCAAAGGACATTCTATAGTACCATGAAGGCAAAATGGCAGTCAGTGGAATTATGTCCAGTTGAGGGCACAACCTTGGCTAAGGGTGGATGTCCACACATGAATCGTTCTCAACCAAACTGCGACCACATCACAGAAGAGCTCCTTGATAGCAATCTATCTGTAATCTCAATAATTGAAGGTAAATGCCAAACTCCAAAACCGGGCTGCTCTTCACTGGAGAGTCAATGTTGTGAAGATCATCTGGAAGTTGGCCAGTAAAGCCCTCTCAGATGCCCCTTGCTTGGCCACTGGCTGCAGCCTCCCGTGTAAATATTCTGGGTAGCTGTGCATGAAGTATACAAGTAGTCTACTTTCCGCCTTATTGTGATCATGCAACCACTGTCGTTAAGGATGACAAAACAGTCAAGTCTGTTTGTCATGTGTCACAAAAGAGACACGTTGGACAGACCCTTGGCTCACAAAGAGAAAGCCCCGAGTTTGTTTTGACTGAAGACTAGCTAGTGACAAACGCTAGTATCAGCGGATAGAGACAATCTTACGTGTAACAAAGCTTAGGAAGAATCGGACAATAACAAGCAAGGCAAGTAAGGAGTAGAACTGAAGTCACTTGTATGACAATGAGGGGAGTAACATATGATATTTCATCTGCAAGAAGGGGGAGGACGCGCTCAGAGCGCGTCTTATATACCCTTCACTATGTACTAGCTAACCGTCTTGCTTACTCAGCGCTTACTAAGCTGCCTCCACCCTTGCCACTCATATCCCAACATTGCCAAATAAGCGCTTATAAATCACAGCATATTTCTACCAGCTGTCTATATTGCTGAGCAAGCAATGGGAATGCTGAATAAGCACTAAAATCCTTGTGATAAGCCTTGTAGAGAATATACAGAGCATGGGTGTTACGACAGGGTCATAACAGAGTTGGACTGACCAGAATAAAGATGTGTGCAACGATTGATCTCGACCCTTCCTAACATTTGCCTGACTGAAGTGATTCACGAAGCACGATCGAATCCGTGGCCTGATGCCATGCTTGGAGACGGTCCGCTGGCTAGGGTAGTCAAATGGACACTCCAGTGTCTCTTCCTACACCGTCATGAGGGAATGAATCAATGCGCACACAACCTGGAGCACAAGGAGCGCTGTTCCCAAGTGGCCGTGACCATATGCTACATGCCATTGAGACAACTGCCCACCTACAAAGCGATGTACTTTCCCTCGTCCTCCGTATTCCACGTACGCAATTACACCAGCTAAGTCGACAGACTCGCCACATCCACCTCATCCCCAAATATCCCCCGCCAAACCTCATCATTCCAACAATCCGTATCGAGCTCCCTCACTCTACCCACATCACCCTCGAAGCGCCTGCGATCCATCTCGTCCTGCCATATACCCCTGAGAGCCTCGCAGACGCTCTTGAGCCCAAAGAGGAATCCCATATCAGGCGTCGAGCGATGTTTCGGGGGGAACCGGGCCATGGCGAGACCAGTCTGGGGGTCGAAATGCGTGTCGTACCCCTTCCCCAGAGCTTGTGGATCTTCCCTCCTCAGCTCTTCAGGAGGCGTAGGTAAGAAATCTCGACCGGTGGTCGTGTGCGCAAAATCGACTACGCGGACATTGACTTCTCCTCTGAGACGCAAGGTATTGGACGCATTGGGTCGTTGGCGCCTGTGCGCGGCGTCGACCGAGCGAGAACGACGAGAGGTGCTACCGCCTGGATTGGCCTCTGGATGATGGGCATCGGCATGCGAGTGTGAGTGTCGATGACGATGTTCCGCGTATTCGTCAACGGGAGTGGGTATTTCGGCAGGAGGAAGGCGAGCATGCCGACGGAAGTGATCCTGCGCGTCCTTGTCGCCATCGTAGATGAGCAAAAGTGAACAACCGTAAAAGCGGAAACCATCTAGCTGATGTATGATCCTGGCAAGTGCATGTAGCTTGCGGAGGAGATTCGGAATGTGGTCCAGGAGAAAGGTATCGCCATCATGCAGGAAGAACGAGAGCACACGGGGAAAGTCTGGGGTGCGGAGCTCGCGACCGCGATACTTGTCTTTGGAGCAGAAAGACTGTGTCGAGTTGTTCCACACCTGCAATCAGCTGCCAATCGGCCAAATGCTTAGCTGAACCCACCTGCATGCCGCACATGCGCACACCGAGCGTCCGGCTGGTAGTCATGTCGCACTTTTTCCTTTGGCTCTTCTTCTTGAGCGGAGTGGCGTCGTAGCCGTACTGCCTCGTACCCATCTTGAGGTCGAGCACACAAGGGTGCTTGAGGCGACCAGTGAGGTCTTCCATGAAAATGAACAGCTCTTGGCGAGTGATGTCATCCAGTACCTGGCTCGAATGAACCGCAGAAGTAGGCGGGTCGTGCTTGAAACCCATTTGAGATGCT
Source organism: Tremella yokohamensis (assembly GCA_024343385.1). Taxonomy (NCBI): domain Eukaryota; kingdom Fungi; phylum Basidiomycota; class Tremellomycetes; order Tremellales; family Tremellaceae; genus Tremella; species Tremella yokohamensis. Next base: position 164,909 of record BRDC01000042.1, on the reverse strand, counting down.
CGACGAGGAATAAGCGCTGACGAGGGCGAGTCGAGGCCGCCGAGCGACAATTGAGAGATATCGGACATCTTCCTCCTTCGTCTACCGATGGCAAGGGCTCCACTGTCCGGTTCGCGACTGGTATCATCGTCGTCAGGGTCCATGCTGAACACGCCACTGTCTTCCGTCTCGGCATGCTGCTCGTCGATAGGGGGTCGAGTGACAGACATGGACATGGACATGCTCATGCCCGCCAGTCCACCACGCAGACCAAGTGGCACCCGATCCGCAATCCCAATGTCGCTCTTGGTACGCCGCACTTGTCCCTCTTCCACATTGCTGAGCGCCATGTTCGCAGCACTCGTCGAGCTTTCTCTACGTTTCCTTCCATACGCACCGCGCGCTCGTGATCGCCGTTCCCTCACACCGAGAGGACTAGGTGCATCTTCGTCATCCGCCTCAGCCTCAAAGTCCGCCTCGTCGATATCTCCACGCTGACTACCGCCAAGGGACCCATGATGGCCTTTCTTCTTGAGACGCTTGAGGATAGCAGCAAAGACATGATCCTTTAGTTTGGTGTTGACGGCAGTAGAGCCAGTACCACCGAAGGGATGAGGTGAGCTGGATCCAGATTGCGGGAGAGGCGGTTCGAACATGTGCTCGCCAAATGGATGTCGTGAACCGATAGCAGGCGAAGAGTAAGTGTGGTGCAACGGGCCATGTGCAGTATAACCAGATGGGGAAGGAGCTGGAGTGGCAGGTTCGGGGTGCTCAGCGATAGCTTGCGGGACAGCTAAGCCGGGCGTGGAAGGCTGACGCCAGTTGGGCGAGCTGGAGAGAAGACTCATCTGGCCGAAAGAGGACGAGGGCGATTGACTGCGGGGGCGATGGTGGTAGTCCGATGAGCGGACAGACGAAGGGCGGACGGTCCGAGAAGTACGGTCGTCATCCGATACGAGTCCGTTTGGAGCTGTAGCAGACGGCCGAGTGCGCCTAGACTGCGACTTGAAAAGCCAGTCGGGCACGACGTGTCTGTTCCAATCCAGCGCGACTTCAGGTATTTCGACGGGTGTCGGGTAAGACAAGCTCGATGCGGCTTTGTGAAGAGCTGGACGGTGGTGCGCCTCTGCATCAGTGCTATCACCGGCGGCGTCGTTGGTCGAGTGGGAGCGAGGACTGAGGACAGGACGTTGCGAGGCAGATCGGGATGGTCCAGCGGGGGTAGGCGGATGAGATACAGCAGGCGAGTCGGCAGGCGTGTTGGAGACGTCCGTAGCGGTAGCAGTGGCGGTCCCACCCCGAGGTGCGCGGCGATAATTGACCATCATGACGCCGAGATAACGTGGAATGAAGGCGAGTAGAGCAGGCGCAAGACGCTCGACTTCTTCGTAGAAGAGGTTCTCTCGAGAAACGAGGGGCTGAAATCAGCATGACACATTGTCTATTCTCGGATGAGGGACTTACCTTGCAGACCGCCCGACGAGTAAATTTATAGATACTGCTATGCCCACCCACAGCATGGCTGAACGGCTGTAGCGGAACGCGGAGCCTCTCCTCTCCATCCTCATCTTCGGTCGCACTCCCAACAGCGCCCATATCCCAACTGGACCTGTCCCCATCCGACTCCCCCGTGAGCGAGTCATCTGTGGTCGTCCACCCTTCTTCATCCTCGTCCTCCCACGGACTCCCAAGCCGAGCATCCTCTTCACTCTGCAAAGCAGTGATCGGCTTGTCGGGTGAAGCAGAAGCAGACGGTACAGCACTATCGCGCCTCTCCGCACGCTCCTTGCGAAAAGGCGAGGCGACAAGCTGTATAGCTGCCGCTACTTCGGGCTCGCTCCGCTCGAAGGCAGCGGGCAGAGGGAGCGGAGAAGGATGTGCAATGACAGTCTTGCCACTGGCGGTCGTGCCGCCTGTGGTAGACCTCTCTCTGCCGCCTCCGCCTTTCCCAGATGATGATTGAGTAGGATGCTCGTCCCTCTCGTCAATAACAGGCGGCAGGTCCGGACGAGACTTGCGTTTCTCCCTCTCGAAAGCTTCGCGGCGCTGCTGGCTCTCCCTGAAGAGACCCATACCGATACTGCCTTTCCGACCTTGCTTTCGAGAGACCGAGACGTCGATGTTATCCTTGGCCTCGCTGAGGACGCGAAGCGCTTCGCGGGGTAGAGAGATCTCTTCGCCGCCCACACCGCGACGCAGGGCCTCGCCGAACGAGGCGTCAAAGTCGTCGCCGAGTCCGAGCTCAAGGGCGAACGGAGGACGACCTCCTTCGACCGTGGGGCGCGAGTAAGGCTGGTCCATCGAATAGTGGGGGAGGTAGAATGACGAGTCGGACGCGATGTGCGGGTTGGAGGGGAGGAGGACCGAGTTGGAGCGGGGACGGCGACGCGAAGGGCCTGCTTCGTTGCTGCTGGCGTTGTGGTTGACGATACCGTTGGAACGAGTGTCGAGGAGTGGTAGATTGGGAGCAGGAGCAGGAGGCAGGGCAGTTGGTTGAGGAGGGAGTGTAGGCGGATCGGTGCTCGACGGGCGAAGGGACGACATCCTGCGTAAAAGACCCTCACGTACACTCGCACTCCCACTCATAGTCCGCTGCCGAGGCTCATCCTCCGCCGTCGAGCCAGCTGTAGCACGAGCAGCAGCTCCAGAACCATCATCATCCCGATCATCGTTCACCAGCCGATCGACCGCATCTTGCCTCAGGGAGATCGTGGCGGACCCGACCTCCCTATCGCGCATAGGAGGACGTCCATCGCGCTGTTCACGATCTCGCGTCCTGGACCGAGTTCGCGCCAGACGAGGGGAAGATGAACGTGCAAAGAGGGGCGGTTTGGAATTTGAGCGAGGGGGATGAGGGGGTCGAGAAGACGAGGCTACGGAAGTGGGATGATGTGGGGGAGGAGTGGCCGGCGAGGGTGTTGGTCGGGCGTGGTGGGGAGCCTGGAGCGACGGAGGGCTCTGGCGAGAGGGCGAAGTAGACATCTACCGTATCTGTATCTGTATTCGTATCTGTATCTTCGTTCTCACGTCAAGGTCGAGTGTGTCAACTGAGATCAGTCCTCCCTCCTCTTTACTTTCTACACAATCAACGACGTCATACAAGCAGCTCTCACCCGAGGTCTCTAGCGATATGAGAGTACGCCGATGTGGGACAAGAAGAAAGAGGAATATCGCTCACTCGTACCGATGGCCAGAGTGGCCAGGATGACATGTCTCCCTCTCCCCTACGAGTATCTAGAAAATAGCGCAGTCTCCCTCGTCCTCTTGTTCGTTGTCGTGATGCCGATAAGCACTCTGGCCTGTGTACGTGTGTCGGTGTGGGCGTATTTGATCGCCCGTGTATCTTTATCGGTGTACTATATCGGGAGGGTGGAAGAAGAAGAAGAGAGGAGATCGGGTGTGGTCCGACAAGGTGTTGTTAGAAAACGAGTCATGACGAACGTGGTGGCTGTGGCGTCATAAACCCACCTTTACTCTCAATCCGCGATATACAGTAACTTAAAGCCAGAGTAGAGCAGCCATCTGCTTTCCTTTGCACAAGACACGTTCGTCCACCACATGCATGGCTTCGTGTAAAGTGTGGCCGAGGCACAGGGTATATAAATGGTCTGTATCTCTATGGCGTTATATGCAAAGGGGTAGCAAGCGTCGTCTTCCAATCCCCACTCCTCTCGCCCTCCAACATCCACCTTCGAGATCTGGCACTGCCCACAATCAAAGAGCCGCCTTCTGCGAGTATGTACGACGGAACAAGTCGTCCACGCCTTCGAGGTAATACCCGCCAGGCCAGATGTTGTCCAACGAGCCTTCCGGTGTGTATTTGACGGCATTGTGGTTGGCCTCGCGGAGCTGCTCGTCAGCACTCTGTTGCCCCCTCACACCGTGCTCGACTTGCCTTGAGCGCAGCCACGTACTCCTCGCACGGCCGGACTTCCATCGCTGCCAATCTCTGCTTCAAATCCAATTTGCTTTTGATCTCGGCGGCAGACCCGTTGACCCTCAAGGCGTAGAAAGACGCCGCACAACCAGATCCGAACGCGTACATGCCTATGCGCTGGCCGAGCTACCCAAGTCAGCAACAGATTAACAACTGCCAAAGCGATCATGACTCACCTGGAGATCCGCGTTGCTGATGACACTGGCCAATGCACCATACAGACTCGCAGTGTACATGTTACCGCATCGCTGCACACAGTCCGAACCTGGTGTGACGGCCGATTTGTAGTGCTCGGCTGCGACACCGACAAACGTCTTCTCGACAGCCTTGTCGGTGTACGTTTTGGTCTTGTCGAGGGATTTGATGTTCTCTGGCACAGCGGCGAATGAGGGGTGGGAGGGGTTACGCAGGTAGTCCTACACCATCAGCATCCATTCCCCTAAGCGATATGATGGAAGTCACGTTGTAGAACATGCGCGCGTGGCCCTTTTGGACGAGCTTGCCGTATGGGCTGTGCAAGCAAACGTAGTCAAACTTGTCAATACCCTCCTTTGACGCCGACTCCGCATGTCCGTTGGTTGCCGAGTGGCCGTTCGATTCGCCGTTGACAAACGACTGCGCAGCGCCAGCAACATCAGCCGCAACGTCCGTGATGGCCTGGGTGACCGAGGAGAGCGAGAGTTGCTTGGCAGCGCGGGCTTTTGACTTTGCGACTTTGTCAATGTAGGTGTTGTAGGCATTGTCGAGTGCGCCAAGGTAGGCAGCAATCGTCCAAGGGCCGTCGACGGTGGGCTGGAGTCAGCAGATGCCCACCATCTCTCCCACAGCTTCAAATGCCGATCACCATCAGATCATTGCTGATGGCGGGCTGGCGGAGGGGTCGGGAATACCGAACTCACGTATTCGGCAGACAAGTCGGGTTTGTAAAAGTCGTAAGTGTGGGCAATGTATGTACCATGTACAGCTGCCCATCAGCACGTCACTCCTCCTGTCACAAGTGAGGAAGGACAGGGGGAAGGGAGGGACTGACGCTCCAATACAAGAGGGGCATCCGGGCCAATGAGCATGGCACACGCGCCCATACCGCCCACAGGCCGCGCCGAACCCTCTTTGTAGATGGCAATGTCACCACACATGACAATGGCGTTCCGGCCATCCCAGCTCTCGCTCTGAATCCAGTTGACACAGTTGAAGAGGGCGGCGGTGGAACCGTAGCACGCGTTCTTGTTGTCGATACCCTCAATGTCGTGGTTGCCGGCTGCGGCGAAGAGCTCCATGAGGACGGTTTTGGTCGCTTTGGATTTGTCGATCAGGGTTTCGGTACCGACGTCGAGACGGCCGATGGAGAGGGGGTCGATGTTGTATTTTTTGAGGAGGGACGATACGACTGATGGTGAGCTGGGGCTCACGAGCGGGGAAGGAGAGAAGGGAGAGGGGAGAAGGAGGAGGGTATTCACCTGTGAGAGCTACAGAGTTGACGTCTTCCCTGTGATGTCAGTATACTGTCTTTGATTGTGGCAAGCTTCGCAGCTCGAGTCCACCTCGAGAGGAAGATGTGGGATAGGAAGTGACAAGAGAAGGAGAGCTGAGGGGTGCACCCACTTGTCATCTGTGAACGCCATGTACTTTTGGCCCAAGCCGATGGTGTACTTCCCCTTTGACACGCCGTCAAATACCTCGAGGTCGTCCTCTGAGATGCACCTCTTTGGAAAGTACATTTCCATGCCGAGGATACCGACATTAGACGGGCGGGGAGGGACGTAGTAGGACATGTTGCGGAGCTGTTTCGCGTAGTACGGCTGGTGTAAAGCAATGGGAGGTACTTCTGTGCTGTTTGCGACGCGTCGAGGTGCTCTCTTGTCAAGTACAGAGACGAAAGAAAGAGAAAAAAGAGATGATAATGCGACGATGAGACGATATGGTACGAGGAATGAGTTTTGGGGGTGCACGGGGCGTTCGCAATCAGGGTCCAAAAGGTTCATCCCTCGTGCCTGAAAACATGGTCTGATGGACCCTGAAAATCAGTCGGGTCGTTCATTGTCGATGGGTCATTCATACAACGGTGAAACTATTGAATACAGCATACAACGACCGTCTTGCTGAACAGGGTAGCTAGTATCCATACGCGTAGCCTGCGCTCTTGCCTCCCAGAGATGCGGATGGACGGTAGTAGGCAGGAAGGGCCCGCAGGTGTTGCTGGCGCTTCCTTCTCGGCCGCCGTGAAGCCAAAGCTGAGTCGACTACGGGCAGGGTGGGCACGCGACTCGTACCATCTGCTGGCACTGACACACACTCATGCGTTGAGGTAGACCGAGACGAGATGCGCATCATCGCAGTTGATGGTAGATCCGATGTAGGCTGGTCAAGGGAGACAAGTCGGACCTTCTTAGCCCGCCTACTGTCGTCCTGTTCAAAGGTGTCCCAAGTATCTCGAGCAGCGGCAGAGCATGAAGCTTCACTCGCAACAACGGCGATCCTTTCCACCACAACCGGAGGAAGAGGCAGATGCCGTGGGTTTCTGAGCTCAGTGGTGTACTCTTTGGGCTGTAGGACTACGCACGCTGGAAGGTCGTAGTGCTGACTAGGCGGGACGAGAGATACCGGCTTGGCAGCCTGAGTTGAGAAGAGTCGCATGACCGCCGCTGCGTCTCAGCTTAGCCTGACAAGTAAGGTGGACGAGAAGTTGAGACGTACTAGTCGGACTGTCGATGCTGGCTCCTTGTGCCCGAGTAGCCTTTTCTCGTTCTTTCCGCCGTTTCTTCTTGGCATTCTGCTTCTCCGCTTTGGTCATGGGGCGCGAGCTCGACCCTTCGTCATCGTCCGCATCGTCTTCTGCTACCTTCGATATGACACTGCTCGAGGGCAAGGCAGTGGAGGAAAGATCTAGACGGGCAGAGAGTGCGGCGTTGTAGCGCTCAAGCAACGACGATGAGGGGGATGGCCGTCGAGATCTCGAGCTAGAGCTGCCATGATCCGAGCTGCTCTCGCCTGAATCGCTCGAAGCATAGGGCATGGTGTCCACTGATCTCAGCGCATCGATTGCAGTGACAACGAAGACGTTCAAAATTACGCAGGAACGCCCCTCTAATGGGGATATTTGATTAGCGGCGATGATTAGCGGAATCAAATTTGCTCATTACTAAGATCAAATCGCCGCCTAATCCCGCGCAGCCTCGCCACCACTCCCCCGCTCTTCAACGCTTCCATCCTCGCTCTCCTCTTACATCTTACCAAAAAACAACAGTTAGAAGCTACGCAAGATGCCATACAACGGTATCGGTCTCGCTACCGCTCGTGGATCGTATGTCTCTCCTCTGCTCTCTACTGACAATCGCTGACGCCGCAGCGGCACCAACGGCTACATCTCGCGCAACACCGCGTTCCTCAAAGTCCGCGAAGGACCACCTCCCGGTCCAGGCTACGGCGGAGGCCAGCAAGGTGGGAAGTACGGCGACTTCCTCGACACCCTCACTGGCCCGCCTGTGCATCGCCAGCCGGACCAGGGTATATTGGACCATGAGCGGAAGAGGCGGGTGGAGGTAAAGTGCGCCGAGCTGCGCGAGGAGATGGAGGAATCTGGGTGAGTTGCGCGGCGGAGTAGGCTTGAAGGTGTCGAGGCTGACGGTAGTGCGGATGACGATGCGATCGATGAAGCCGTCGACGCGCTGCGTCAGCGACTGCTCGCTTCTTCGGCCAATCTCGGTCCGAGGGGCAGGCCGACGGACTCGCACTCGATAGCAGCGGCAAAGCAGGTCGAAATGAATCGCCTGCAGCGCGCGCTTAACGTTTCTGCAGATCATGTGGAGGGCAAGGCTTTCCAGCGGGAGACAGAGGAGGAGAAGGCGGCAAGGATAGCGGCGCGGGAAGAGAGGGATAGGGAGAGGGTCGAGGCTGCTCTCAAGCGCGAGAGGGAGGATGAGCGCAGGAAGAAGGAGTTTGAAGAGCGCGAGAGACTCAGGAGGAGGCAGGAGTATGAAAGGCGAGTCCGGAGTTGTGTCGATAGCATTGCAGCAGCTTATGGTGTAGGAGGCTTGAAGCGGAGAAGAACAAGGGTCGTCCACCCCGCAGCCCATCACCTGCTGGTGCCCGAGGCAGGCCTGACTCTCGCTCTCCTTCGCCTCCGCCACGTCGACGCACGTCGCCTCCGCCCCGCGGTAGGCCTCTGTCACCATCTCCGCCGCCCCGAGGTCGACCTCGTTCGCCTTCAGACTCTCGGTCTCGCTCACCCCCTCGACGTGCTCGTTCACGGTCGGACTCTCCACCGAGGCAAAGAAGAAAGTACTCGGACTCGCCCCGATCCCGCTCGCCTCCTCCTCGTCGAGCTCGATCTCCTTCCTACTCCCGGTCTCCTCCACGAAGAAGGGACTCTGATTCTCGATCGCCACCTTTGATGCGACGCAGAGCACCGAGTGACTCGCGATCACCGCCTCCTGCTCGACGTGGGAGATATGGCTCTCGATCCCCGCCGCCTCCTCGACGAGGCAGAGACGAATCTCGCTCCCCGCCCCCGAAACGGTTCCGAGACGACTCCCCTGACTCGAGGTCCCGCTCGCCCCCTCGTCGAAGGTATCGCGACGATTCGCCTAGTGATGTGAGCAGGAGTGAGCGAAGTTTGACGCCGGAGCCTACCAAGGCGAGAGTGGAGCGGACCCGGCGGGCGTAGCACTCACGGTATTACCGAGCTGGCAGTCACGGAGAAGACGAAGCGTTGATGCTTGAGTGATGTATCGGGAAGGAGGATGTACATCGACAGGGCGAGGATTCAGGAGGTACAACGGGTATTCTAAGCTATGTATTGTCTACAGTCTACAACGTGTGGCGAGAGAGGTGGATACAGAGTTCGGTATACAAAATGAAAGTCCAGATCAGGGGGGAGGCTCGACCCGGATCGTAGACAGGTGCGAGGGAGAGTGTGGCTTACTTGGAGGCACCCAGCCCCGCCTTATACTCCTCCCACGTACATTTCCCCTTGACACTCCCATACACCTTGACTTTCAAGCTCTTCCACACTTTATCCCCAACTTCCACCTTGCCGCGATACCCAGCCTTCTGTATCGCGCTCTTGACGCACTCTTCGCGACTCCATCCTTGGTCGAGGCACACTTCGGGAAGGTAAGTGGCAGAGAGAGATCGGGCACCGTGCCCGGTCGTATGGCTCAACAGGGCTGATGGGGAATACGAGTGGGTGGATGGGTGGGGGAAGGAGATGTGGATACCGTGTATTCCGGGTGTCCAGCCGAGGGGGTCGGAGATGGGCGTCATGGGGGTCAAGAGGGATACGCTGTACATTAGCATCTCACTGTTTTGAATCTGCCGAGGACTCACCTGCATATAAGAGAGGGCAGCTCGGACTCGCGTATAGGCGAAAACCGATGATCTTGCAATGCGGCGATGAGCGCGTATTCCCTCAATCCCTGTGCGAGGGGTAAAGGGGAGAACGTGCCGATACAGCCTCTCAGACTGGGTTTCTTGTTCGAACGGAGATGAGACGTGGTTTCCCAGGTGACAAAGAGCGCGCTGAGAGTCAACGCTGCTATTTTCTCGCGTGACAGAGGGATACGACTTACTACGGCTCGTCGGGGTTGTCGAACGGCGGCTCTACCGGCTCCCGATCCTCGTAATGCGCCTGGAGGACATCGAAGCACCAGGCGGCGTGAACGGAGGTAGATTGGATAGAAGCGGGTGTAGGGGGCTGAGTGATTGAAGATAGAGTGGAAGGTGTGGACGAGCCCGGTCGGGAGAGGGGTGGCGTGGGGTCCATCTTGCGAGAGGGTGGGCGGGTGGCAATCTCTTTCGGGTAATCGGTGCAAGATCGCCTATGTTGGGACAAAGCTGGACGAATGAGAGTATAAAATGATGTTGGAGATGTCTGCAGGGCCGACTGTCAATCCAGACAGCTACCACAGCCCAAGATAGACGAAGAAGGCAGTGAAGATGGTGATCACGACGACGGAGGACGGTCCCGAAGGGTGCCTGACCTTTGCAACCGCGTGGCTTGAGCGGAATCAAAATGACTTTGCCCGAGACGCGACTGGTCTTTTCAACGAGCGCGTCTTTTTTGCTACGAGTATTCTCTGATCGATTGATCAACTCTTGACACCACCTCTTGGCCTGGCAAGCCGCCGCCTCGTGGGCACGGCGAGCAGCAGACTCGTATCTGCTTGATTATCCTGTTTGGTATTACACTGAAACTCCGGCTTGGGTCGGAATGTCGATGCTCCCTCCGCCCAAGCGGCAACTTCGCCCGACCGCCTCGTTGCCGACTACAGCCGAGACGTATGGCGAGAAGCACGGTCTACCAGAACATCTGACAAGGCAGTTGGAAAATGTGGGCAGGGAAAAGCGGGCAGGTGAGTCGAGTTCAGGTGTCAACAGAAGAAGTGTGCACTGACCTGCCGCAGTCGTCTCGCAAGGCCGTGGGTTTCAACGCTCAACAACCACGTCGGTGCTGCCTCTCTTCCCGTCTCAACCGCAACAAGAAACCGTACTTCCGGCCGCTCCGAGTGGATGGCAAACCTCGGCACAGACACTGGAGAATGCCAAAGCGGCTCTGAGGGAAGAACACCGTCAACGGGAACTGCAGCCTTTCTACGCTGCGTCCAGCTCGTCCCACTCGCCCTCAGGCTCCCCACCGCCGGCCCTACCGGCGTTCTCGACAATGACAGCGAGTAAGAAACGCAAAGACGACGCGGACGAACACGAGGACGAACACGCACAGGAACAGGACGCAGGAGGCGACACCGACACCGACATGGACGAGGACGACGCCGTGCCCAGTCTCACGCAGAGCGGATCTACAGCCGCAGACGAATTTCCGCCCGTATTTCAGAGTCCGCACATCACACACCCGGAACTGTTCGCCAAACCGGCCCTGCCTTCTCGAGCATTCAACGCGCCGGGAAGAGCGAAGAAAGGTCTGCCGGCGAGATCGGGTGGTGGGCGGATATTGGGCAAGACGGTGTCGGCGCCGGTATTTGGGGCTGCAGCTGCGTGGGGGATGGACGTGGATGCGGGAGAAGGGGGCGATGGATTCGATGTGGCCGAGTGGGCCAAGGGCGAGGATTTCTGAGGCTGACTCAGTGGACCGGTATCAGCCCCCGCTGGACGGCGGATGGGCGTGTACATAAGCGGCGAATCGTTTGTATGCACGAATGCTCCATTTGGAATGACTGTCTTGCTTTTACCGTCCCATCCTTGACAAACGAACCTGTGCTCATCCGTATCACTATCGATCATGTGGAGCAGCCTCTGTAGTGAGCCTTGTCAGACCGCCGGTTCAGAGCAACATATGTATATATAGATAGCGCTAAGACCTGGGCTATCAAATGTCGAGGGGCTAACAATTGAGCCAAAAACCTGGCCTAGCGCGCACTGCCCTCGAAGCCGTATGTTGCCTCTTCTTGCCCAGTCCCACCTCCACGAACCTTCGTCCATTTTTGCCCGACTGTTGGCCAACCGTCCAAAGTTTGCAGGGGCTCAAGAATTGAGGTCACCTTGGGCAATCCTGGAACATTTGTGAGGGTAAAAGCATGTTGAGATGGTTAGGGCATGCACCAACACTCTGGAAGCTCTAGAGGTCTCTGAGCAGGCTCTGATCAAGAACACAGATCCATATGAAAGGAAAGCAACAGAAATGTCACGGCGTCCACCTTCTCTGTTCTAGGGCCCAAGGACACGTGCGGCGAACGGGGGCGAAGGGCTCGGCGGGGGACTTGGCGGGGGACTCGGCGGGGGACTTGATGTCGCGAGGACGAATCGTCACGACGGAACGGAGCAGGTGGGGACGTGTCTGCAGAGAACAACAATTGGGAGAAGACTACGGAAGGTAGGCTACGACCGTCTCCCTAAGTATCCGCCTGCCTTGCCTAGCTCGTCGAGGTAGAAGTTGAGTGAACGAGACTCGGCGAGCGGCTAGCTACCTCCACTTTCCTTCACGTGACCTGTCTTCCTGCCGCCGTCGTGACAAGAAACCTTAGCAAGTGTTGCAACGGCCACGCCCATCACAATGACCCACAATGATGTTAAGTTGCGGTGGAGCTGAGAAGAGGTATCCATTGTACTATCTCTCTGGATGGTGGCTATATGTAGTTCTGTGGTATTTCCATAACCCCGCACTGGCAGCTAACCTTCAACAGATGACATGTGTTAGGCAAGCATCACGTGTGCAAGCTGTCACATGACGTACCTTGGCAACTCAGGCTGAAGAACTTTGAGGAGGGTGGCTGAAACCTTGACAAGGGTGGCTGGAAGTTGGATGAATGCTCCAGCGTGGAGGAGCTGAGCTGGGGATATAAGGCAAGGAGGATGAGTGTTGTTGCTTCTTTCAGCACGCTCTGATTGAGTCTCATGGATACATCTTGACGGTCTCTCCACTGGTCTACAGCGTGTTATCTGACCCCAAGCTTGAGACCTCAACTGTCACATAGGTGATTACATACAACAAGGATCCTTCTGGTTTATACCAAACCAAAAGGAAATCTGTAGCCAAGCTTGGGTTAATCAACTCCAGACTTGACTCGTTATAGTGGGCTATCTTGGTGACATGTGATTCATGACAACTTCCTTTGCTTACATCCTTTGCAAATTGATACATGACCTTTGCCAGACAGCCCACAACAAGAATGCATTGGGGCCAAACAGACTGGCCTCTAACTGTTACTGTAACAAGTCTTCACAAGCATACTCTCACCAGAGCTCATTTTGCTTTGCATGCCCAGAGAAAGTTTTATCATTACTTCTTGTCTAATGGAACTCTGCCCCCTCCCATGTGAATTCAGGGGTCTGTCACTAGCTGGCCAAGTTTCTGTGATTTTGACTAGGCAGACTTCTGACTGAGCCAGGCGGGCTTGGTATGCTGGCCAGGCTGGCCAAATGCTTTCAGGCTTGTTGAGACAGGCAAGGCAGATAAGGTGAAGAAAGATGAGAAAGTCTCTGGCAAATGCTGGCACAATAAGCTGGGGAAAGATTCAGAAATGATCCTTCATGCAAGAACTGCCAGAGTATTGGAGCCCTTTAATCTGGTCATTCAGGGGTCTCAGCATCCCAGGTGCCGACTGTCAGGATATTGCTACGACATCCTGACAACACGTCGCCTGTTACCGACAGACCAAGACCGAGGCAAAGACCGAGGAGGCGGTTGAACTTAGCCTCGTAGGATCAAACCGTTACCAATGGAACCTATTTGTTTCGAATAGTCACAGACAGTCGTTGATTGCACTCAAACCATCCAGCAACAGATAAGTGACCAAGGAAGACAATGGAACGCACGGAAAGAAGTGAATCAGGACAAGCCACATGGAGATGAGAGCGGGCCCGATCAACTATGGGCGAGGCATATCACCTGAGATAAGAGGACGGGCACGGAGAAGATAAGGTGAGAACTAGCAGAGATAAAGATGGACAGAAGCAGTTGGAAACGAATAGCAACGACTAGCGACGAGATGGAACATTCCAAGACGGAGGGTGCTAGAATCAGTTCGATTGGTAGGAGGATCAAGGAAGGACACTTATAGACAAGAGATCACAGAGGAAGAACCTCAGCGATCTAGTTAACTAGTCCTCGAGGTAGAATACAGCTTTTACTTAGAGAATCGACCGTACCAGTGACGAGTAGTAGATAGGCAACGTGAGTCTTGATCGCTCCTCACCGAACCAATTCAATTCTGCTCTTGTGCATTCATATCTGTTACGAATAGAGACTGATAGTTAGCAACCGACACCGAGTGTTATCTTGTGGTAAGCTTTAATTGGATCCAGAATAGGTCACCGGGCACAGGTCTGACACCGACCATCCAAGCCATGACTCTGCCTCCCTGCCCAATGTTGCAGCTTTTCAAGCTTCTTGCCCCTTGGCTTGCATTTTGCAAGGCTCTTTATTGGTCTATTAAGCTTTAAGCTGGGCTGCACCAGATGTGCTGAGTGGGTGCTAAAATGTTGCTGGCTTGTTGTCCGGAGTGGCCAGCATGGTAAGCTTGACCAGATCCCAAGACATTGTTGGAGCCTGCTGTTGACATTGAGTTGTACTGTATATTGTCAAAGACAGCGGACCTTTGAGAGCGGAAGCTTGAGAAGAGTTGGCAAGGATTGCTGATTGGTGAGGATGTGGGTCAAGTGGTTGCCAATGTGAGTTCTGCAAGTCCTTTGTGACATGACACTTAGAGGCTGTTGTGCAATCCTGTTGGTAAAAGAATCTGCTGCGGGAGACGTTGTCAATGACATTTGGTATCAAAATTTGGTATCAATGTAATTTGGTATCAAAATTTGGTATTGACCAATGTTTTGTTGGAAAAGATTTTAGCGATGTGTAATTCAGCATGTTACCATTCAGAGGTCTGCGGGGTATAAAACTACCATGTACACCAGATCAGTTCCCTGACCCCCCAAGCTTCATTCATTTCCAGTAATAGTGTTCCACGCCAGCTACAGAGTATTGTCTGCAGAATTGTGACACACTCCAAGATGTCTCAATCTATAGTTCAAGGTGACTGGTCAATCTATCCAGCTGTTGAAGATAACAGAGGCCTGTATTCCTCTGCAAAGAATACTATAGGAGTTTACTGTGCACCCTATGGTTTTAAGGTTTTATATGGTACATTAGTCTTTCCCTCAAAAGATACCAAGCTCTCTGATCCAATCTGGAAACATGTCAACACTCTCCTATCAACTAAATCTGATATCTTGCCAAGGACAGCAGAGTGGCAGCAAGCCGGACAAGCTGGGTCTTATCAAGCCACATGGCTGAGGCGAGCCGAATTGTACATACCAAGTCTCCAAGACCGCCTAAGTCAACTGGTGGCTGAAGATCCAATGATTGCTGATAGTACTCGGGCAATTCCTGACTTTGTTGCTATCACCAAAGCAGAATACCAGAACTTTCTTGAGATCAAAGAAGGCTTTCCTCAACCAGTCATAATAGACCGCTTCCCCCGAACAGCTTCCACATACACAGGGCAAGGTGTCATGAATGACACAAGGAAGGTACTTATATCCGAGTTCCGAATTCTAGTAACTGTCATGACCCAGTCCTGACACCTCAGCTCCCAGTGGCAACCTTCCACAACACTTCATGACCTTCCATGGATTTGCCACTCAACGTTCCATCACCTTCCATCGCCTTCCATCACCTTCCATCATCTTCCATGGACTTGCCACCCGTGGAATATACCACCACCTTCCATACGACAATGCATACATTCCAGGTACAGAGGAATCAGGGCCAATGACATCACGGGAATGCTGAATAAGCAAAGCTGTGCTAGGAGAAGAATCTGATTGGATGATAAATCCCTCATGATATGACATCATTGAGGCATTTATCTGATTGGACAGTTTATAAAATTCCATAGCTTTCCATAGTCTTCCATGAGCGGGGTGGCAAAACCAGCTCAGGGATAAATACCCCCACCCTGAAGCCCTTCTGACCTCAAGGATCCAATATCTCATTGTTACTCATTGTTACTCATTGTTACCCATCATCAGTCTAACTGACCCTCAAGTCAGGTCAGCAACCCATCATCACCGGATACTTTGACTGGCTTGCTCTCCTATAGGCAAGTCCAGGATCCTCAGTCATCGTCCGGAGCTCTCCCACTATTCCCTCCTTCATCATCACTGCCTCCAGTTAGCCCTAGTGCTGCCGAAGAGTATCCGTGGCAATCACTTGCCACCAGTCAATTGTCCACCCTTGCTAGCTCAACCCTTCTTGGGCAGCAGCTAGCCAGGCCGTAACAGTAACCAGAATTAGGCCATAATCATCTTTTAGCCTGTGGTTTATGTTATGACCTGTCCCTGGCGAGGGATGTCTGATCCAGAGACAGGATAGACTGCAGAGGTTTACAGCAAGCTTGGCCCAAGACTGACAGGGATGGGCCGTGGTGCCGGTTGAAAGGTCGACAAAAGAATGTATAAGGTCAAGTAAAAGAGTGTAGGGTAAAGAGTGACTGTAGTGAGAGCAAGGTGGTGGTGATAGACTAGAGCTGGGAGGGTTAAGAGGATAGGAGGGATTAGGGATGAAGGAGGTATGTACAAAGTATGTAGTTGTTGGTGATAGTTTTGGTTCTTGGGGGGAGTAGCAGTAGAGACCCCCGCTATATATATATTCAGACCTTTCCCACGTTGTGTCTATTCCTCGCCTCCACATCGTGCGTGTGTGCACATCCTCGCCCCACATTGTGCGTGTGTGCCGATCCTCGACCCACATTGTGCGTGTGTGCACGTCCTCGACTGCACATTGTGCGTGTGTGCCGACCCTCGCCTGCACATTGTGCGTGTGTGCCAATCCTCGACTGCACATTGTGGATGTTTGCTGCTTTAAGTGCACATTGAGGCAACGTGGTGACACACCTTGCCCCTCGACTCATCGTGCGTGTTGTTTGAGCGTGTGAGTGTTGCTGATTTGGTCGGGTCATGACAGTTTAGCACACCACACCCTGCACTGAGTGGGGATTCTGTCTGTCGTGACACAAGGTCATTGGCCACTGTTCGGTCACATTCTTTCTCACGCACATATCGGCTTGCCATAATTTAGTTTCATCTGATACATATCTTCAACCAGTCATAATATCCAGCTTCCCCCAATCAACCTCCACATACACAGGGCAAGGTCATTAACCACTGTTCTGCCACATTGTCATGACCGCGCAAATCCCCGAGTCAACGTCACATGACCAGCCGAGGTAGTCACAGCACGGACAAGACAAAGAGGAAGCACGACACCTAGCCGAGACAACGAGGGTGCACAATACCAAGCCAGTGGAATAGTGGATAGCACGATGCCTAGCAGAGGGAACCGTGGAGGACACGATCCCTAGGATGAGGAGACGTGTAATGGACTCGGCTAGGAAAGTTGTCACGACGGCGGCAGGAAGACAGGTCACGTGAAGGAAAGTGGAGGTAGCTAGCCGCTCGCCGAGTCTCGTTCACTCAACTTCTACCTCGACGAGCTAGGCAAGGCAGGCGGCGGATACTTAGGGAGACGGTCGTAGCCTACCTTCCGTAGTCTTCTCCCAATTGTTGTTCTCTGCAGACACGTCCCCACCTGCTCCGTTCCGTCGTGACGATTCGTCCTCGCGACATCGAGTCCCCCGCCGAGTCCCCCGCCGAGTTCCTCGCCGAACTCCTCGCCGAGCCCTTCGCCCCGTTCGCCGCACGTGTCCTCGGGCCCTAGAACAGAGACGGTGGACGCCGTGACAAAAGTGACTGTGTATATAAACCCGGATGGTTGGGTCTCTCTTCCCCCAAGAACCAAAACTATCACAACTCTTTCCCACCTTCTCACCTCACTCTGCCCATCACCACCCTCTACCACCATACCTTCTTTATAGTAGCCACACCCTTTACTTGATCTCTTACCATCGCTGTTGAACTTTGCACCTGCACCACGACCCATCCGCGTCAGTCTTGGGCCAAGCTTGCTGTAAACCGTTTTTGTCTATCCTGTCTCCGGATCAGACATCCCCTCTGGGGACAGGTCATAACACACTTGCTTTCTCATGCACATGTCGGCTTGCCTTAATTTGGTTTCATGTCCATGCGTACAAGCGGAAAATGTTATGATTGGTCCCTAGCAAGGGATGTCTGTTCCAGAGACAGGATAGACTGCAGGGGTCTACAGCAAGCTTGGCCCAAGACTGATAGGGATGGACTGTGGTGCCGATCAAAAGGTCGAGAAACGGAGGTATAAGGTCAAGTAAGAGAGTGTTGGGTAAGAGCAACTTGTCACGACGGCGGCAGGAAGACAGGTCACATGAAGGAAAGTGGAGGTAGCTAGCCGCTCGCCGAGTCTCGTTCACTCAACTTCTACCTCGACGAGCTAGGCAAGGCAGGCGGCGGATACTTAGGGAGACGGTCGTAGCCTACCTTCCGTAGTCTTCTCCCAATTGTTGTTCTCTGCAAACACGTCCCCACCTGCTCCGTTCCGTCGTGACGATTCGTCCTCGCGACATCGAGTCCCCCGCCGAGTTCCTCGCCGAACTCCTTGCCGAGCCCTTCGCCCCCCGTTTGCCGCACATGTCCTCGGGCCCTAGAACAGAGAAGGTGGACGCCGTGACAAAACCACCGGCTAAAAGATGATTATGGCCTAATTCTGGTTACTAGAACTTAGGACTTGGATATATAAGTACCTCCCTTGTGTAATTCATGACACTTGCCCTCCTTTGCCGATCCTTGTTAAAGTCGAAGAGACCTCGTCACCGCGTGACGGGCTTAGGACAGAGACAGTGAGGTGTCGTGACAACACTCTTGCTTGCTCCGTCCAGCCAATGGCTGCAGAAGTCTGTTTGTTTGGCAACTCTTGCCTTATTTCGCCACCTGTTGCCAGCTTTACCTAGTCTTGCCAAGCCTAGGCTTATCCAGCCAACCTCTTGCCTCATCCTTGCCTATCCCCGTCAAAGTCAAAGGACTTGGTCACTATGTGATGGGCGCTAGGACAGAGACACAGAGGTGTCGTGACAGCAGCTGTATCAGGAAAGACAAATCAGAAGTGTTACTCCTTTCAACCTGATTTACAGAAAGGAGACCTGGCAATTGCCAAAGTGACCTTGCTCACTGCCTCCACCAATGCCAGTATGAAGAGGTCTTCACGCGTTTGATAGTATTCCAATTTGAAGCGAGTCAGTACCCACGTGATGCCTTCGCGGCCAAATCCGAGATGCATGACGCGTGTCTCATCGACGACAAAGTGTGGGATCTATCAGCCTCGTCTCCTCCTCTATCACTTGTTCCTCTCATCGCTCGCTGTACATAGCCTCTTTCCTCCGTCTGGTTTGACACACGCTCGCGCCTGGGCAATGTCCGCCATCATCATCCAACAAGCCGCCGCGCCGGGCGAACGGGCTCGCCTCATCTCGTCGTCATCTTATCACAAACATCGGCCATCCTCTTCTTCTGGCTCGTCTTTCTCGTCGGTTTCGAATCCGTCCGACTACGGCGCCATACCAAGCAATGTTGCGCCGGAACGTCCAACGTCGGCTGCGCCTGCAGGTATCTTTCGCTCTCGGCCGCTCAAAGAAACGATCAGCCCTGTGCGGTTCGTCCTGACTCTCGTGGGTATATGGAGTGCCAACTTTGTTTTCGCCTTTCAGGCCAGTGCGATCCCCACACTGGCGCCGACCATCGGGAGTGGATTCAATCGCGCAGAGCTGGGGACGTATCTGGGGAGCGTGTTCACGCTAGCCAGCACGGCAGGTCAGTCCTCTGCTTGGTTGACGCTTTTGAGTGGGCTTACAAGTAGTGATACCGCTGTTTGGCGTGTTGATGGAGACGCTTGGCCGCCGGTTTGCGATGCTCACGGCATGCTTCTTCTTTGGCATAGGAACAGTATTCTGTGCGCTTGCACCAAGCATGGCCGCCCTCATCGGGGCACGGGCTTTTGCCGGGGTGAGTGGACTTGTTCACTAAGTGTCGGCTTTCAAGCTGATTGCAGCTCGGCGGCGGTGGCTTGCTTACCGTCTCTTCCGTTATCACAACCGATCTGGTGCCACTGCGGGATCGGGGCATCTATCAAGGTTCATAGACGTTATCTGAAGTCCGGTGCAAGCTGACGCTGAGGCGCCATGATGACCGTCTTTGGAGCCGGTACCATGCTGGGCGGACCTATCGCAGGCATTCTGACCGACAAGTATGGGTGGCCATGGAGCTTCTGGGTCCAGGTGGGTGCCGAATCGTGATACGCTAAATGTCTTTGCTGACTTCAGCTTCCCGTCATCGTCTTCTGTGCCACAGCCGTGTCTATCGTCTTGCCCGAATCACCACTCCCGCCAACCCACCCTACCGTCCTATCCGGCTTGCGTTCGATCGACTGGCTCGGTCTCGTGCTCCTGCTCGGATCGGTGTCCACTCTCATTCTTGGCTTCTCCTTCCACACTTCGTTCTTCCTCCCCTGGTCTTCGCCAGAGGTCTGGGGCTGTCTGGTGACAGCGGCCATCGGAGCTGTTATCTTTGTGGTGGTCGAGCGTCGGGTGAAAAGACCCATCATGCCGCTCGAAGTGCTCCGTACGGGACATGTGAGGGCAATCATGCTGGGTGGCTTCTTTCTCAGCGTCAGCAACCAGTCCTTTGTAAGCTATCACGGCCGCGTCATCGTATGAAAGCTCACCGAATAGATGTATCACATCCCCGTGTACTTCAGCGTTATCCTCAACTCCTCTACGGCCGAAGCAGGTCTGATCCTGTCTCTGTGCGGCGGTCTTGGCCTGGCACTCGGCTCTCTTATCGCCGGCCAATACATCCGACGTGGCGGCAAGTACAAGTGGCTCGGCGTGATCTGCCTCATTCCCGGAGTCACAGCTACTTTCCTAGGATCCTGCTGGACTCCAAGCTGGCCTTGGTGGTCCTACTACGCGACAGTCTTGCCCGGCTGTCTGGGGTATTCTATTTTCCTCGGTGTTACTCTTGTCGCGTTGATCGCGTCGTGTGACAGCCAGTTGATGGTGAGCTGCGTATTGAGCTAGACCCAGCTCGCATGCTGACATCCTTCAGCCCAAAGCGACCGCCACTCTCTATAGCATACGCTCTCTCGGTGTCACACTCGGTGTCTCGTTGGGTGGCTCGATCCAAATTGCATCTCTGACTTCGACTCTCAAGCACGCATTCAAGCATTCCAAGACTGTTCGACTACCGTCCAATGATGTCAAGGAGATAATCAATTCGGTCATCCACTCGAAAGCCTCGATACGGCGTTTACCCGAACCGTACCAGTCTATGGCTTTGGACGCTTATGCGTACAGCATACGCGTCGTCTTCCTGTTTGCCTTTGCCGTGGCGCTCTGCACATGGGCGACCAGCTTCTTCATTCAGGATATCCCCTTGCACGAGGGAGGTAGCAAGCGGAGTAAGGTGCGAGGTGCAGCTGGGGTAGTGGATGACCTTGGCGAGGGCCTGGGATCTGGAACGATCGAAGGAGAGACGAGGAGGCGTTAGCATCTGTCTGCACTAGCAGATCAGCAGTGAGAGATCTCTCATCTATATCCTATCTAATGTTGTCTTGCATCCACTACTGTTGCTGTCGTCGCTGTTGTTATTGGTGATGGTGCCATTTGCCACCCGGAGTGACCCATGTTTCAGGCACGTGGTGGAGGCGGTCCAAGCGGTGTTCACATACAAAACGGCAGTCTGCAGTCTTTTCGATCACCTTTCCTTTGTCGATTCACCCCTTCTCTTCTTGGTCTCTCACAATGTCGCTGTCGAGGCGGCAATTGGCCGCTGCACTGTTAGGTGAGACGCCTGACTGCTGGTCAAATGGCCCTCTGACTTGTAGAATACGATAATGACCCTGACGATCCCACGTACAACAGGTCCGCACGCGATTCCGCCCTGTTCATCTCGAACCGTCGACCGGAACCATCTCAACTTCCACCTCAGCTTAGCCTTGACATGCGACCGTCTAGCGTGTACTCGGGCTACGGTCATCTGTCGCCGATTGCTGCAGCGCGACTACTTGATCGAAGAAGAGATGATGCCCTCGCAACGCTGGAGGGGCGTGCCAGGTTTCAAGGCACGCCTGGAGTGGGGAGACCAGACGAAGCGAGCGAGGACATTGTCGACGCCGAAGATGAGGGACTTGGGATTCCAGAACATCTCCTCTCGCCTACCGAGACCGATGCTACAGCTCGCATACCTCTTCACCGCATTTCCACCGGGGTGGCGTCACCTGTATCGCCACTCGTCGAGCGGAGGTCTATCCATCTGGATCGATGGGATCGAAGTGGCTCCCACTCGCCGATGATGAGAGACCTGGACAAAGTGGAAGAAGTAGACGAGTTCGGCGCTAACGAAGCTTTGAGCGCGGCCGAGCGTGTGCGTCGACTTGCAGAAGGAATCCCATTGCCCCAGACACCTGGTCCGACTTTGCGTCATTTTCCCGACACGACCAGGAATACTATACACAGGATGTCACTTGGCGCGGGACAGGCGACGATGATCCCCCTCCCCGAGTCGCCGTCGAGCACCGTCCGCCCATTATCTGCCATGTCTCGACCGATGTCTGGTCTCTCCCGACCGTATTCCGCGATGCGGTTTGACGACGTCGAAGATCTGTACGAAGATGGGAATGACGACGTCAAGCCAAATCCGTTCGCCCTTCCAGCTCCACCTGCTGAAATGGGCAGCAGGTTCGATCCAAAGGTATTGGCGCATCAACGTAGACCTAGTTCCTCGATGTCTGCCAACCCTGGGCGTCCGCCTTCTGTCGCCGTCTCGATGAACCGCGATGCGTATCATGAAGACCACAACACGGCCCGTGCATCTATCGACACCCAGTTCCGGCCTATACTTCGGGCGTCCAAGACGTACAGCGAAATACCTACAGCTGAGGAGTTCGGTCGACCCCTCTTGCCTTCTCGGTACTCGGCCATGCCTACCTTTCCTACTCGTAATTCTCTTCTCCGACCAAAGACACTTCTAATGCCTCGACCGCTGTCGACTGTCGTCCCGCCACCGAAGATCGAAAAGAATCGGCATCCCGAAGGCTGGACCGTCGGCGAGAAGCCGCTCCCTGCCCAGGCGAGGAGCTCGATTCTACTTGGGGCTGACCACGGGGGCTGGGGCAAGATGGACGTCAACAGGGTAAGAATCGAGCCTCGGGAGGAGCAATGGGAGCAAGCTGCGGAGGCGCCACACTCTGTTGAGGACGCGACAGGAGTGGTGGAAGATCCGCATGAATTGGAGAGACTTCAGCAACGCGGGCCTCGAGGCCCGGGTAGGCTTTACGTGAGTCCCCTTGTCTTCTGCGAATCTCCGACTAAACGATAGGGGACAAGCTTGATGGACCAGCTGGAGTCTCGAAAGCAGATGTGGAAAGGCAAGCAGAGGTCAGTCGGATGCTTGTGGGTGTACTAGCTGACTTGTAGAGTGTTCACGGGTGACAATCGACCATCAATGATGTCTCGATCTGGTCATTCGCCCTCACATTCCATGGACCAACCGGCGTCCGCCGGGTCAGATCCGACATCAGGACCTGTCTCGCCCAACAAGCGCCTCTCCTCCCAGACAGATCTCAACGTCAATCGCCCACCGTTGTTGCAGTTCGACTCTAACGGCGATCTGCGTGCAACTGTTCGTGACTCGCTTGCACCAGCGGGATCCGCCCGCATGACCAAGTCACGATCGGTTTTCGGTGTCGATCAAATATGGGAGCGGGAGATGGCGAGGTTGAAGACGATGCAAGAAGAGGACAGAGTAGCTGCTGAAGCCGAGGCTGCCCGCCGAGCAGCGGAAGATGCGAAGAAAGGCCGGAAAAAGAAGGGCAAAGGGAGGGGAAAGGCAGCAGACCAACGTCAGCCCCAGCCAGACGACCAGCCTTTGGAGCCGGACATCATTGAACGCCGAGAAGAGCCGCACACGGATCATCTTCATGTACAAGCTCAGGACTGGCGCTACGATTCGACTCCTACCCTCAAATTCCTTCCTCCTACTGGTGAGATACCGTCTCTCCCGTCGTTCGAGCCATCACCCCTCCCCGACGAAATGCAGCCGAAGCGAGCAGGGAGCAGGATGGGTCTCGAGGACTGGGCAGACTCGTCTGATGACGAGGGACGGCCCCTGTCCCTTATGCACAAGTCTCGTCGGTCAGCACCTGCACAAGCAGAAGACGACTCGGATGAGAACGTTCCGCTCTCGAAAATCGTCCCTAGCACCAGTCTCGGCATTGTCACGCGCGGACTAATGCAAGCCGAGGAAGAAAGTTCGGACGAAGGAGATGGAGATATACCCCTCTCGCAGCTGCGGAAGTCTCCTGTGAAGACTCCGGTTGCGGGTGGGGCTGTTTCTCGCCTGGATCAACCCCTCGAGCTTGGCAGTGCTTTCGGAAGTGGCTCACTCGGTCTGGATGTCCCGTCTGAGACCGCCAAGGCAACGACATCTCCGGCAAACAACAACGATGATGATGATGACGATGTCCCTCTTCTCTTGCGCCGTCAAGCACGTCGGTCCACTACTCCGGCACAGGATACATCACATCCTATTGATGACGATTTACCCTTGGCATATAAGAGAGGAGCGACCACTATGCCTTCGGCAAACCCACCGACATCGTACATGCCTAGCATGTTGCCTTCTCCTGCGGCATACCCAGCGATGACGTACCCCTGGGTACCATACCCGAATCCCATGACGGTGTACGGCGGCGTGATGCCCTTCTATCCGCCGCCCCAGATGGGCTTCGGACAGCCTGTGATGGGACCGGCCGGGGCGGAAGTGGCGATCGACCGGTGGAGGCAGGAAGTGGCAGTTGCTCCTGGTAGTTCGGGAAGTGTGGCCAGTGGAAACGTGCGGTCTGCTGCTTGACGAACAACCGATGCATGTCATTCTGTGAGCTCTTTTAGTCTTTCAGGTGGAACGCTTACCGAGACGACTCACTTTGGACGTGATCTTGTGTTCAAGGCTGATGCGATCTTAATTTGAATTTCGGAATGTTCCATCCAGGCTGAATTATCTCCGGAGCCAACCTGCGAGACATAATCTTCGCTTGCGCACGGAGGTCTCGGTCACTCTTGGCCCCCGCCGTCATCTCCGTCATAATCCTGAGAGAGACACACCAATCTGGGCAGGTGTTCACGAAGCTCGCCAAGCGGCCGTGGAGGAGCTGCTCCAGAGCGAGCTGCGTACTGTCGGCAAGCTGGAGATCTCATAGTGTGGGAGAGGCGTCAACTTAGTGAGGATCATCCAGCGCCGTCCCGTGGGAGGTACCATCGTCGGCGGCACGAAAAGGACCGATGCAGATCGCCAGAAGGAAAGCGCGTCTACTCCTCATTAGATCCACCCCAGAAGAGTGCTGTGACTTGTTTTGCTCTGCGGCTGATCGCGCAGACCCCTGAACCGAGCAGACTCGATGTCATTGCACGTCTTGGTATCAATGGCCCGTCGAATAGCGCTTCGTTACGGCTGAACGGGGAGCACCCAGGCTTGCACTGCCTCACGTCGGGCGGTGTACAGCATCCAGACAATCGACGACGATCCAACCCAGCCGAATGCTCGCAATGCGTTTCGTCGACTACTTGCGTTGCACCAGTCACTGATGTCATTGACATCGTCTGACCGTGAAGCCCGCCAGCTGCCACCAATATGCAAACGGTCTCCTTTCTCTGTGCACGACTTGTCAGGGCGTCGGGGGCGCCGTCATAACGCCAGCAGAACAGAGGAAAGGCTCGCCAAGAGAAATGACACCATTCGGCGACTGAACCTGTCGCTGCCTGCCCTCGTCCCCGAAAAGATATAAAGAGCTGTTCAGCCCGACTGGTCAATCTCGTCACACCATTTCCCAACCGCCGCCAACCACCTCACAGCCCTTGCATCGGCCACACAGATAGAATGAGCACCGAAGCCACTTCTTACTCTCCCACGGACATGAGTTGAACATTACGTTGCTTTCCCTCGAGCGCCGGACATGTCGGTCTTTCCGGAGGACTGATCCCAGGCTCGCGAGCGGATCATCAACCTCACCGCTGTCAATACCGCCACGACGTATGCCACGGTCCACTTCTACGCCCATTCTGCCTCGGAAGCCTTGGGATACGTCTGGTCGCACTCGGTGGCGGCCGGATATATTGGCCAGGCTCAGCAGAAGATGGCTGACATCGAGTTCGACTACACCGATGACCCCAACGTCTGGTTGGTGCCCCAAGAGGTCACAGAAGTGACTGACGCCGCCCGAGAGGCTTTGGAGAATTTCGATTATGCGATTGTGATGAGGGCTAGGAGCAGAGCGCAGCCTGCCCCAGCGTCACAGCAAGGATAGTCGGAGCGGCAAGCTTGACATAGATTGGACTGAACTCGATGCTGGCGAGCTGACGGGTGTGGATGATGCATTGGCTGAGCAATACCGAACAGTGCTGACCCAGGAGAAGCATGCAGAACGAGGCGATTGTCCGCTGGAGACTGGAGACAGGAGTCGCTTCCAGCATCTTCGATAACGTAGCGTTGCGTCAACGGGGGCTCATCGGCTTGCTAGTGTGAGCAGAGTGACGAATGTGACGTCGCGAGGCTTCTTCATGACTCGCATGACGCGTGCAGGATCACTTTGACGCACGTCAAGCTCACGAGTGACGACAATCGTGAGAAATTCTCTATCCTCTTTTGATCTTCCAGCGAAAACGATGCGTTCACAGCGTCAGCGACCTACCAAGGATCGCGTCATTGCTTCTTGCTTTTCTACCGACAACAACAAAGCATATCATGACGCGTCACCGAGGCCTGTTCCGCTCTTTGCCAATCCCCTCGCTAATTCTCGGGCTCGAGCACTTTTTGGTCTCAAAGGAAAAAGGCTCACAACAACATACACCAAAATTCGAGTTCACCCGCAACATATATGAACAGAAGAAGTCAGCCCGTTGGATCCCCACATCACACTTCTTTCAAACACCATTGCAAGACTTCTGAGTCCCAGCTTGAATTTCAACCAGCATTTACTTTGACATGTCTGCCACTCCTTCAACAACAACTGATGCCACCACGGTGTGGGACCCCAAGGAGAGAGATGACATGAGTAATTGTCATTCTCACGTGTCCCGCTCGAGTTGCTGATTTTCAGGTTATCACTCTCCTGAGTAATCTAATGCAGGAGATGTCAGTCACTACTGCCCGGGAGGATGTACAAGAGCAGATCAAGGAAGCCATAGACACCATGGACAAGTGGAAGAGGTATTCCAACATGTCAAACATTGATCCCGCCAAATTTGAACTTGTCGAGACCAAGCTGGGTAGCTTGCTTGATGCCAAGTCATCAACATCAATCATAGGGGAGACCAAAGGGAACCTAACTTGTACCAAGATCACTGAGGCCCAAAAGGTTATGGGGGACTGCTCCTTCCGGCTCACTCAGATGGTGGAAGCTCAGTGACCAAATACACTTTTGGCATTCTCAGAACTGCACCCTATGTTCCCAAATGTGGGAGACACAACTGGAAGGAACCCCAGCCAGCTCTCAATGCCTCATATTACATAGAGATTCATTTTCATCTGCCCCATATGCACTTTGTACAAAGTTCTATTGTTGGATAGATCGGGTCAGCATGCTCATGGCTCACACTTTGCCGTGACCTAGGGTCACAACTTGTTACAACTTGAACCCAGTGGCCTGAATGTCCAGCAGCAAGCAGACAGTGGTGGTCAAACAGGGCAGCTCAGGTTGTACCAGGGGCAAAGTGGATCCAACTGCCACGGATGTCACCCTGGGAGGTCAAGGTAAATGAGGGGGTCTAGTCTCTGGCTCCTAGAGCAAGGGGACTGAGGGGACAACGACACAGGTAGTGCTGGGTTTGGACCAGCTGTGTGACTTTTGTGACAAGGCACAAGAGATCCATTGCTGAAGAAGAAGTCATGGCCAGGAAATGGCCGCTTTATATGCACAAGAGCCGTATGTACGCCAAAGAGATTTGCCACCCATTGCCACCTGTTCCATGAGAAACGCTTTTACCACTGGCAATATTTCTTGTCTGCAAGCAATTCTCCTTGCTGCAGAGACTGTCACTAAAATACTTGAAGTGGGGAGTGGTAATGAGGCTGAACGATGTCAAGGAAGATCACCGGAAAAAGCAGTGAGGTTTGTAGGCAATTACCAGAAGAGGTATTGATCTGAGTGGGTCGGCGGAATAAGTCGTGGATTGGGTAGGTGATCAGCAAAAAGTAGTGACTTGTGTTTCAGATGATGTCGATCATGACAATGCTCTCCGGCGTGACAGCATGATGTGGCACAACACCAAACAAGTCTGATTCCAGCATCATACCCTCCTGTGTGCGGGTACAACAGCATTAGTGCAGCTCTCAAACTCAGTGATACAAGGTTAAGTTCAAAAGGGGTGTGGCATGTATGAGCTCAGCTTACGAAACCTCTGTAAATAAAGTATAAGATCAAATTCTATTGCCAAAGAGTAACAGCCTAGAAAGTTGTAATCAGCTTCGATAGTCCTGACTGTCTTGAGAGTCCTCATTCTCCTCTTCTGACTGGTTGTCTTTGCATTTCAATTCCTTGTCCACTTCTCCGTCCACTTGCTGCAGAACTTTGGAGCTTGCATCCACTCTTGAATCTACTAGCAACTGTCGGGAGCACCTGTTTTGTGCGAGACGAGCGGAAATCATCCGACTTCTAGAACGTAAAGTCTCTGCTTTACCAATGCAGTCATTCAGCTCCTTTAAAGCTGCATTATTGCTCAATTGTCTCTACTCCCTGTGAGTCCCAGTGCTGTTGTTCAGAGTATCACCCACCTTATCTAGATTAGACTTGTGAGTCTCAATTTTCTGTTTAATTTGTGCAAGTGTCTGCTCAGTGGGTTCCATTGCCTTGGCCGAGACTGCATTGCTGTTGCTACTAGTCAAAATTAACAGACGGTTAGAACACAAAGAGTCGTATGCTTCAACGAAGCCTTTGTGCTCCTTCAAACTTGCATCATAGGCTGATTGATTCTACTCCCTGTGAGTACAGGGGCGGTTGTTGAGAGTATCACCCACCTCTTGTAGCCTAGACTTGCGAGTCTGAATGTCTTTGCCAAGTATCTCAAGTTCCTCGTCAACTGACCCAATTAGCATTTCAAGTTCCGTCCCAAATAACGCAAGTGCCTTCTCAGATGACTCAGCTGCCTGCTCAGTGGGATCCATTGCCTCGGCTGAGGCTGTGTGGCTGTTGGCAGTGTCACCGGGATTGGACATTTCAGGTGGTAATTCTGTGTTCTCTGTTGGTGTCGTGAGATTAACCTAAGTCTCTTTGCAGCAAATCTGCTCTTTAAGGTACTACACTGACAGGACTCTATATATACACACAGACATGATGGCCCAGCGGCAGAACCTTTGACTGATTGCTTAAAAGGATGACCGGGGTTGTACAAAAGAAGGGCTCCTTTCACATGTGTGGGCATTGTGAAGCCCCCATCTTAGATGAAGGAAGCTTGCCTCTAGCATATTCCATGTCTCTTCCCCCACCTGGCTCCTTTCAGATTTTGCCTGTGTGTGCATTGCAAAGCCCCCATCTTGGATAAAAGGAAGCTTGCCTCTAGCATATTCCATGTCTCTTCCCCCACCTGGCTCCTTTCAGATTTTGCCTGTGTGTGCATCACAAAGCCCCCATCTTGGATAAAGGAAGCTTGCCCCTGGCATATTCCATGTCTGTTACAAACCGTCCTGAACAGACCTCACTTACGCAAGACGATTAGACAGCGGGGGTTTACTTAGGGATGAGACTTGTGACTTGGTGTCACGCCTTGGCTCCCTTGGGATAGTGACAGAGGAGGAACGGAGCTGGAAGGTTGGGGCTGTAACCCAACGAAGTCGTCGCTGGCTTGTCGAGCAGGACACGGACTAGGAGGTTCGACTCCGACAAGGTCGAACTTGACCGAATGGGTCGGACTGGGACGGTGATTGGGACAGGGACTGGAGGGGAGGTCACTGGGAGATGTGAAACTGATCCATGGCTGGGGCATCTACAAGAAAGCTGGGGGTTTATATATGCAAAGAGGCGTTCAGGTGAACGCCCAAGTGTTCGGGTGATCGTTCGGGTGAACAGTCCAAATACTACTTCTTCTGGAAAGTGTTCATGCGACTGGAGGTGATCGGGTGAACGCTGCTGGTGTTCAGGTGAACGGCCAGGCATGTCGTCCAAGGGTGGGGTTGCGTTCATGTGAACAGTTCTCATGTTCAAGTGAACGCTCGGGTGAACGGTGAGGTCATGGGTAGATGTCCCAGAGATGCAAGGTCGGAGCAGGGCGAAGATAGCTGGAAATCGAGTCGAAGATCGAAGTAGAGTCGGAGTTTGGTGGTTCATGACACTTGGTCAACAATGGTGGGCAAGGCTTGGAAGGATCAGGCAAGCCGGAGTGAACTTAGGTGAGCGGAGGCAATTAGAGGTCAAGAGAAGTAACGATTGATAATTTGATCCTTGGGGAATGGGAGGCCGTTCCCGGCCTCCTTTTATTCCTTGCGCCTTCTTTCTAAGAACCCCTCATTTGCCACCCAGAGCTCAGGGATGGGTGCTCAGCAAGTGCTGAGCAAGCACTAAGCATGAGGTACGCTGGGTGTCTTCCCCTTGGGTCCATGTGCCTACAATCTTCGTTTGGCTAATGAGAGACTATGGTGTGATGACAAGGTCATAACACAGAAGGAAGTGAATCCGGACAAGGCACACGAGATGGGTGCGGGCCCAATTGACTATGGATGAGGCATATTACCTAAGATAAGAGGGCAACACAGGACGGGCACGGAGTAGATATGGTAGGAACTAGCAGAGATAAAGTCGGACAGAAGCAATTGGTAGCAAATAGCAACAACTAGCAACTGGATGGAACATTCCAAGACGGAGAGTGCTACAGTCAGTTTGGTTGGTAGAAGGATCAAGGAAAGATACTTATAGACAAGAGATCGCAGAGGAAGAACCTCAGCAATCTAGTTGACTAGTTCTTGAGGTAGAATACAGGTTTTACTTAGAGAATTGACTATACCAGTGACAAGAAGTAGATAGGCAACGTGAGTCTTGATCGCTCCTCACCAAACCAGTCCATATCTGCTCTTGTGCACTCATATTTGTTACAAATAGAGACTGATAGTTAGCAATCGACACGAACTGTTTCAATGAAGTGAGCTCTAGTTGGATCCAGAATAGGTCACCAGGCACAGGTCTGATCAGTGACACCACTGTCAGACCTCTTCACTGAGATCCTTGTCTGCACCACAGGCAGACACCCAGTAAACCTTTGCCTTCCATCTTGTCTCTGGTCTCCTGTCACGACGACGGCAGGATGAGACAGGTCATGTGACAGAATGTGGAGGTAGCTAGCCGCTCGCCGAGTCTTGTTCACTCAACTTCTACCTCGACAAGCTTGGCAAGGCAGGCGGCGGGTACTTAGGGAGAAGGTCGTAGCCTACCCTCCGTAGTCTTCTCCCAATTGTTGTTCTCTGCAGACACGTCCCCGCCTGCTCCGTCGTGACAATTTGTCCTCGCGACATCGAGTCCCCCGCCAAGTCCCTCGCGGAGTCCCGCACCAAGTCTCTTGTCCAGTCCCCCGCCAAACCCCTCGCCGAGCCCCTTGTCCCCGTTTGCTGCACGTGCCCTTGGGCCCTTGAACAGAGAAGGTGGACGCCGTGACATCTCCTTTCAACGCAGACCCACCAGGGACAAGTACCCGTGACAGTCAATAGCAATGAGCTCGACACTCTTGCCGCTCTTGCCGCCGCCCAATACCACACCAACACCTTGTCAAGCTTGGCGCAAAAGACAACAAGCTCAGCAACAGACAACAAGCTTGACAAGTCACAATAAGACTGAAGGAAGACAACAAACCTTGACAATGAACAACAAGCCTCAACAGGCCACAATGAGCGAGAGAGAGGAGATCATTAAGCTTGCCACAGATACATAAGGCAGTTTCATAGGATCATAGAACAGCAGTCCTCTTGCGATTGTTGCATTGAGACTTGTCTCACACACACTCTTGCTTGCTCTGTCCCCCCAACAGCTGCTGAAGTGAGCACTTGTCCGGCAACTCTTGTGAGACCTTGCCTTGCCTGGTGAACTCTCGTCAACTTTACCTAGCCTCGTCGAGCCTAGCCAACCTCTTGCCTTTCTCTCTTGTCTTCCTGCCCTATTCTTGTCAAAGTCAGAGACACATAGTCACTGTGTGATGGGCCTTAGGACAGAGACAGTGTGTTATGACCCGTCCCTGGCAAGGGAGGTCTGATCCAGAGACAGGATAGACTGCAGAGGTTTACAGCAAGCTTGGCCCAAGACCGACAGGGATGGGCGGTGGTGCCGGTCAAAAGGTCGACAAAAGAATGTATAAGGTCAAGTAAGAGAGTGTAGGGTAAAGAGTGACTGTAGTGAGAGCAAGGTGGTGGTGATAGACTAGAGCTGGGGGAGGGGGGGGGGGGAATAGGAGGATAAGAGGGATTAGGGATGAAGGAGGTATGTACGAAGTATGTAGTTGTTGGTGATAGTTTTGGTTCTTGGGGGGCGGGAGCAGTAGAGACCCCCGCTATATATATTCAGACCTTTCCCACGTTGTGTCTATTCCTCGCCTTCACATCGTGCATGTGTGCCAATCCTTGCCCCACATTGTGCGTGTGTGCAGATCCTCGACCTACATCGTGTGTCACGGGTACTCGTCCCTGGTAGGTCTGCGTTGAAAGGAGACCAGAGACAAGATGGAAGGCGAAGGTTTACTGAGTGTCTGCCTGTGGTGCAGACGAGGATCTCAGTGAAGAGGTCTGACAGTGGTGTCACTGTCCGGAATGGCTTGGAAGGAACCGAGGGCAAGCCAAGGGGTGGATGGGTGAAGCTATGGAAAAGGGTAAAGTCAAGTGCAGACCCTATGAAGACTACAAGTAACAAATCAATATCTGGATCCTTGGGGTTCTCCAGACCGAACAGAGGGGGTTTATATCCCCTGCGGTGGGCCCGATTTGCCACCCAAAATCTGTCCTCGCTGATCAATCTTTCCCACGCCATGATGTCGTTGCTGATTCAGCTGGCGGAGGCAAGAGTATGTCGTTGGTGGAGCAGAGGTGCGTGACATTGGCGGAGGTTGCTATTTATGTTCCTTGGTGGGGTATGTAATAGCCAAGACGGCGGAGGCGGAACACTATTTGTGTTCGGGCCCGGAGTAGGGAGGTTGAAGCTGAGAAGGATCCAAATGATGGCAGAGCGTTCTGCCCGGTGGAGGCTGGCGGAGGGCCAAAGATAGTTTGGCGGAGGTCGAACTAAGGCGAATGAAATGGAGTATGGCATTGGCAGAGGTGGACCTCCATACGGTGCCTCAAGTGGGTAGGGGAAAGAGCTGAGGATCTAAATCCCTCATTGGCAAAGAGCGCACGGGGCGCACCGAGGGCGCACAAGGCGCACCCCGGGTCCAATCCGACCAATGGCGGTTGATCTTGGTCAGACTTGCCCAAGCTAGGATACACCCAGTAGGGGGCGCACAAAGCGCACAGTCTCTGTGTGCTACTCCCTGCTGGTGATTGCTGTTTGGGGCGCACAAGACGCACAAAGGGCGCACATGTCCGCACTAGGGGCGCACACGTCCGCACTAGGGGCGCACATGTCCGCACTGCGGGCGCACTGGACCGCACTTGGAGCGCACAGTCCGCACAGGTCTTGTACAGCCAAACTGTCCTCCTGTGGTGGGTGTTGTAGCATATGACCTGGTATGCCCGCTGGGTGTGGGTATGCCACGTCATCCTTTGGTTTCGAGGTATTGTATGTCGATGGGTCGGTAGGTGAATTTTGCTGGGTCATAACAGCGTGTGTGCACATCCTCGACTGCACATTGTGCGTGTGTGCCGACCCTTGCCTGCACATTGCATGTGTGTGCCAATCCTCGACTGCACATTGTGGATGTGTGCTGCCTTAAGTGCACATTGAGGCAACGTGGTGACACACCTTGCCCCCCCCCCCCCCCTTGACTCATCGTGCGTGCTGTTTGAGCATGTGAGTGTTGCTGATTTGGTCAGGTCATGACTCAGTGAGGTGTTGTGACACACGTGGACTCGGTGCCTTACAAAGCTGGAATATAACCAAAGGACAAATTTTGTGCTTGACATGGGAGGGGAATCAGAGATTAGTGAGGAAGGATCTGGGATGCGCATGGTCAGGCAATGGTGCGGTTGGCTCAATGAACATTGAAGAAAGAGGGAGGTAAAGACACATAGATTACAGCCGTGATCCAGTCTAAATATGGGAATTGACCCATATCCTACGTCTCCTTCACATGACGGTCAAATTGTGTGCGCATCATAGACAAGCCCGATGGAGAAATCTGGCAAGACGTTGGCGCCGCGCCGTTGAACGTTGACGTTGGAGAGCACAACTCAACAAGTATGCATGCCAGCACGATACGGCTCTGCAAAACCGCAATCAAATGTTGTGGAATACAACTTGTGAGACCAGGACGTACAGTGCTGGGCCTGATCACTTTCGGGGAAAGCCATGGTCCTCCTCAAACACTTCTGGACACTGACTCATGATAGGCGGTGACGATCAAAGAGAAGACCCCGTTCTGTGAGAGCCGATAGTCGATACATCTCAACACAGATCGTGGTCGCGCGATACAGCTAATCTTCAATCTACTTCTTCTTCCGACACCTATCAAGCGGCAACCTTGGTCGGGGCGCCATTATCAAACTTGACGTCCTTCGAGATATCCATCCCATTGGCGGGAATCTTCGTCTTGCTCATACCGTTATGCGAGCCGTTGAACTTCATGTTGACCTAGACGTCAGGCTTACACCTCATCACAAAAGAACCGCTCACGATCGAATCGTAGCCCTTGATGCCCATTGCCTTTTCGAGACCTTCGGCGATATCGGGCGAGACTTCTCGGAAGATGGTAATCTGTCGTTTCTTGATCTCGTCGACGGTGCACTTGCCCAAGTGGCCCGAGACGGTCTCAATGAAACGCTTCTTCTCTTCGTCGCTGAAGACCTTCTGCCACAGAGCCCCTACTGATCAGCGACACCTCGAGTCAGATTCGCAGAATTGACTCACTCGGAGCATTGAAGTCTTCCAGGCGGATCTCGCTGAGGAAGCTGACGGCCTCGCCGACAAACTTGCCATGCACCTCGTTGAGATCATACTTGGGCTTCTTGAACCCAATCGGCTCGATCGATGAGAGGTAGTTGGGCCTGCCACCCTGGTTGAAGAAAGCCATGGCGCCATCGCGCTGGAAGTTGGCCATCGAGTATGGGCACACGGGCTGGTTGACTGGGAGCTGCTGGTAGTTGACGCCGATACGGTGTCGGTGTGCGTCTGGGTAAGAGAAGAGACGGGATTGAAGGACGGGGTCGGCAGAGGGCTCGATGCCGGGCACCATGTGCGAGGGGTTGAACGCGACCTGCTCGACCTCGGCAAAGTAGTTGGCGGCATTCTGGTTGAGGGTGAACTTGCCGATGGTGCGGAGAGGATAGTCTTTGTGCGGCCAGATGTGGGTGAGATCAAAGACGTTGATGCGCTTCTGCTCCCAGGCTTCCTCGGCCTGCTTTTGTGTCATCGTTTGGACCTTCATGGTCCACGAGGGGAAATCGCCGTTCTGGATGGCGTAGTAGAGGTCTTTCTGGCCGTGGTCGTTGGAGCTGCTGATTAGTCTTTCGCCCATTGGATTAATCTGAAAACCAACCATTCCGCCGCCTCGTCGGCGGTGAGGTTCTTGATACCCTGATCCGAGATGAGGTGGAACTGGGCGTATACCCAGCTGCCGTCCTCCTTGACGATTTTGAGGGTGTGACCGTAGAAGCCGTGCATGAATCGCCAGCCGTTAGGGATACCGCGGTCTCCCATGAGGATCATGAACTGGTGCACCGACTCGGGATTCTGACTAGCATAATCCCAGAAGGCAGTCGAGTCGTCGTCACCGCTCAGATGGGTGGCGGGATCACGCTTCTGAGTGTGGATAAAGTGCGGGAACTTGGCGGGATCGCGAAGGCTGTATGTCAGAAACTTTCCTGTCTGTACCCAGGCCGTGCTCACAAGAACACCGGGGTGTTGTTCGCGACAAAGTCCCAGTTGCCCTCTGCAGTCTTGAACTTGACAGCAAAGCCTCGGGGGTCGCTTCGAGTAAGCAATCAGATACGAAAGGCGGAGGTTGAAGACTCACCGTGCCACATCGGAAGAACCGGACTCGCGGCCAACGGTGGAGAAGCGAACAGTGACGGGACACTTGGTACCCTTCTTGAACATGTCGGCACAGCAGAGATCTTCAAGACCGTCTGTGCACTCCCATTGACCGTGGGCGCCGGAACCCTTGGCATGAACGACACGCTCGGGAATACTACTCATCAGAACAAGGTTCTGATCGGGTGGTGGTGGTGGCAAACTCACCGCTCGCGATCGAAGTGTGAGAGAAGGTCGATCAGGTGAAAGTCCTGCAGGAGGAGGGGACCATCGAGACCTGCCCTCTGGGCCATGTAGGGGTGGGGCATCGGCACGCCATTGCTAGTGGTGTACACACTGTGACTGTTCAGCGAGACCCCCGAGCTGAATGGGAAGGACTGACGTTTGTTCAGACTTGAGCTCCCTGTCTTGTTCGTAAATTCGCATCGTCGGCGAGGGCTTGTCGCCATTGGCATGACCGTCGAGACCGTTCGCGCTCATGTTGGAGTTCGTATTCAGTATCGGAAGGTAGATGCGAGATGTAAAAGATAGAGTCCAGAACAAAAGATGTTGGGCCCTTTGTAGTCGACTTTGAGGGTATGATATCGGGTGCAACCTTCTACGGCGGATGTATGTGTCTCCGGCGGACGTGTGCAGCACAAGGCAAGAGGCGAGAGATGAGATGGGGATGGGACGAGGAGAGTAGAGATCTCATCGATCCGGGTGGTATTCCAATTGACGTCATTGGTGGCCCAACTAGTGGAGGCTTGCGACGTCAGCAAAGCGATCGATCAGTCACGTGTCTCAGGAACAAGGGAAACACGCGTCAGGTACGGGCGAGAGAAGGAGAAGCAAAGCAGAGCAAATGCCGCGGGGCAACATCTCATCTCATCTCATCTGTATGCACAGCGACGAGTCGTCGCTGGGCAAACTAGCGGTAGGGGTAATACCAATCGACAAAGACTTGCTTGCAGTATAAACAGCTGTGTCGATGAATCTCTTCCTGCCGCCCGTCGACCGATATCTCGGTCACCACAAAGCAGTCTTCTGTGTGGCCGTCAGCGTAACGCGCAAGCAAGCGAGCGAGCGAGCGAGTGTTGAGCAAGTGTGTGTCGGGGGCAAAGAAAGCCAAGAGTCAAGACTCGCCGTGGAGGTTATTGCCCTGGTCGTCGCCCGAGCAATCGTCTGCGATGGGCATGTCGTCTCTGTGGGCCGGACTCGAGGTCGGGGTCGAAGGGGTAAAACGGACGAGCGAGCTGTGCTGGTTTTCTTGTGGGCGTTGGCGGAGGTCAGCTCTGAAGAGACGGTCGTCGACGTGGTTTAAGTACGTGTCAGTATCAGTGTCATTGCAGCGGGACAGGGGTCTGCACCCCACCTCGAGGCAGAGAAGCATGTCCACTGCTACACCTCGACCTCGATCCATCGCCGACGAGCGGAGAGGAGCAATGACGAACAAGTCGTCGGCGTCGTGTATGCCTTTCATCGCTGCCAATTCGTACACTTCGGGGCCGACCAGCGAGGTTGTGTGGGCTCATCGTGGGCTACACGCGAGAGAGCGACTGTGAAGCTCGCAGCAGCCTATCGGGTTTCTTCGGCGCTGATGCAATTGTCCCAATCTCCAAGGAACGACGCCGGTTGCAACAACAACCGAGATCACATTCCATCTCGACCGCTCGACAATTTACATCTCATCCCATCTCAACTAAGCACCCCTGGTACCCTCATCACCTTCATCTTCTCCAGCGATCCTCACTCTTTTCCTGGCAGCGATGACGGCCCCACCACCTCTCCCGCCCGACTTGGTAGAACATATTCTCGATGACTACCTCCTCCCACTCCACCCCTCGCTCATCCCGTCCAGCCTGCTCTCCTCGACACTCGCACACCGCATCACCTACCTCTCGCCCGACCCCACCGACCACGAATCCCATCTGTCTCCTTTTCCCTCATCACAGCCACTCGCATCAACCCGCCTTGCCCAGCTATGCACAGCAGCAAGAGGCGTGTCAGGTATACAATACGCCACTGATGGCGAGCATTCTCTGGCCAGGGTCGTAGTGTCCGACCTGGCCTCGAGCTCGGAGAGCGAGGGCAGAGGCGACGGAGAAGGAGAAGGAAGTGGGATCAGCGTCGAGGTGGTGATGCTATTCGAACTGGGCGCAGAAGATATCGCCAACGCCCTCGACGATACCCCCATCAACGGCGTGCAGCACGAAGAAGGAGCAAACGTATCAGGCAAAGGAGGATGGAAATTCCACGCAGCACTCCCTCATCCATCCCAACACACCTCTCCTCTCGAATGGCTCGACACGCCCGTCGCACCTCCCACACATCCCGACGAAGATAATCATAACGAGCTCGGCATAGGCGATACCGCCGCCCCGCACGACTACTGGGGTCCACCATCACCTCCATCCTCCTCCAGCACCTCCCACCTCCCTTCAGTTCTACACCACGCCGACGACGAAGATGCCTATTGGGCATCTTACGGCCCGTCAACTCCATACGCCGCCACACCTCAAATGAGTAGACAACCATCCGCCCATGCTCTCCCTCATTCCAAGTCGAACGGTCATATTCAAAAACCAGTGACCGTCTCTCTATCCACGTCGACCGACGCGCACTCGAACGGAAATGGAAGTCAGGGCGAATCAGCAGAATGGATGATCAA
Source organism: Tremella yokohamensis (assembly GCA_024343385.1). Taxonomy (NCBI): domain Eukaryota; kingdom Fungi; phylum Basidiomycota; class Tremellomycetes; order Tremellales; family Tremellaceae; genus Tremella; species Tremella yokohamensis. Next base: position 126,767 of record BRDC01000042.1, on the reverse strand, counting down.
GCGGTTAGACCAGCGCATAGGGGCGGTTCTGAGAAAGTTGTGGCTGGAGTTCAGCGGTGGAGAATCGGAAGAGAGTCTTGGTGGGGACGTACTTGAAGAGAGGGCGCTGGCATGGTTACGCCTGACACGAGACTGGACGGCGACGAAACCTCATACGAACGGCTTCAGACCCACTTCGCCGGATGCAAGCGAGGACGAGCATGCAGTGCTGCGGGGGAAGATACAGGTCCTGCAAGAGGTGTACACCGAAGTAGGGGACGACTTTTGGAGGTTGGTAGAAGGGGCTATACGGATGCAGCCTGAAGTCGAGGTGGACGCGGAAGAGGCGCAGAGGTTGTACTGGGAGTAGGATCATGAGTAGATAGAGCACATACAATCTCACATACATCGTATCTTGGTAGACTACATTCGCATCAATCGCACAAAGTCGACGCAGAGGACCGGCTTGTCTTGAACGCAGTCGCTCGAAGTGGTTCCTATCCCCTCAACTAGGCCCTCGCGGCCAAACCTTTCTTCTCCGCCGCCAGCATGACCATCTGCCGTTAATACAGGCTATCGCCATGACCACCTCACCTTCTTAACCAGCTCGTAGATCCTGCGCTGGGCGACAAACATAAACGCAGCAGTAAGGACCGACTGCAACAGCTTGGGCAGAAGACCAGCATAGAGACCTGTTCATCAGCGCAACCAACCAGCTCTCCACTCGACTTGCCTGCCGCGCCTTCAGTGTGAAGGATGTGCAGTACAGCCTTGAGCGACGAGGTGTATTTGTGGGTAGCGGCTTGCTATACACTCAGCGGCAGTCACACACACTCAAGAGGAAGAATCGTACCAAACGCGACTTGACCACGATCTATCATCAGCACTCTTCGCAGAAGAGTCTTCGAGAGGTGAGGCTCACATAAGGATACGTCCCGCCAGTAGCCACCAGCTTGCTCACCGCTCCCAACATGAAGAGGTCCCAATCGGTCAAAGAACTCCTTCCTACTTTTCCCGTCGGCTGAGTCCCCTTCCTCGCCAGTCGCCAAGCGAGTAAGACCCCAACGAGTCGCTCGTACGTGGTGTACTGTCCTCAGTCCCAGTCCTCCCGCACAGAGAAGGCTCACCTGGATGACGGGGTTGATGACCAGTACAAGCGCCGGGCCAATACCCCTCCAAAATCCCTTGAGGCCGTCCGACTTGTATATCTCCCTCGCGGCGTCCAACGCCGAAAGCTTTACCTTCGCTCCGTGTTTCACGTCCCCTCCGGACCCTTCGGACCCTTGGGAAGAAGGACGAACGACCGCCTTGGTAGATTGAGCAGTCTGAACTGTCCAGATAGGGTTGGTGGACAGGGTGGTGATACTCCCCGCTACTAACCCCGCAAGGATCCCTTCGCGAGTGGTGAGCGCGTGAGGGGAAGACGAGGTGGTTCCTCGACGTCGAAGGAGGAGACTGCGCATCTCCTCGTCTGTAATCAGCCCTAGCCTACTGAACTTGAGAGGAGCAAGGGTGAATGACGTACAGAAAGCATAGTAGACTCCGTTGGTCACTGCTATACCGAAGAGACTGCTGTCTAGTCCGGAATACAGCCCAGCCAGGCCTTCTTCCTTCAGCGTCTTTTGCAGAGCGGACACGATGCTCTGACTCTCAGCTCGACTGAAGCACAGAAGCTTCATAAGGACTGACGAGCTCTTCTTCCTTTTTCGCAGCGCTCTTCTGCTTGACTGCTGCACGAGTGGAGAGGTTGACAAGCGGGCTAGAATTAGGCAGAGGACACGCCACGAGCCACTCCACTCACTAGGTCAACGCCTGCCGGTTAGCCGCTTCTCATAGAAGGCCCACAGGGAGCGAACTCACCATGGACACGCAGCCTCCCACCGAGCCCGCCAGAGCATGGATCGCCGAATCGCCCATCTTGACTGACAAGTACTAGAGTCGCTGTCGAGTAGATAGATACAAGGATAAGAGGCAATGACAAGAGTAAAGAGTCCAGATGTGACCCACGACGAGAGAGCAACACGACCGGCGACTTGTTATACCCGAGAGGTCCACCTCGCACACCAGCCAAATCCCAACGATGCAAGAGACTCTAACGCAACATGCATAGCTGGACGTGTATGGGAATAACATTATAGCATCGGGTTCATGGAGATCATCGCCGTCATTATAGTCGTGAGTAGCGCGAGGAGTATCGATACAGAAACAGGCACTATAGTTCGAGAAAGGGGGGCCGAGCTGTTTTGAAGGGTGCCGCTGCCTTTGACGACGGTGGTCGTGGGGTTGACGTAGATGATGGAGACGTGTTCGGTGCGGGTCTACGAATCAGCAAGCGAAAGAGTATTCGGATAGGATGCTAACTGCAGTGACGATCACTTGCGATCCTTGGGGGTCTGTCGAGCTCGCCGTTTCGGTGAGTGTTACGACGACTTCACTAGCCTGTGTATTTCCGGAAGTCGCAGTCAGGGTCACGACCGCTAAAGGTGTGTCAGTCGAGGGCTTTCTGGAGATTGGGAGGACCTACCCGTACCATCGTCGCCCGTCGTCACGCCCGCCGCTGCCGCAGTCACGTAGACAGTCACGACCACCTCGCTTTGCCCCGTAGTCGTGCTACCTTGCGAATCGGTCCCAGTGACCTGCTGGGTGAGAGTGACGACAGGTCCCGGCGACGAAGAGGGCAGAGAAGTGCTCGCGCTGGGACTTGTGGAAACAGCAGTCGCCTGGGCGCTGGACGTCGAAGACGCAGCTGAAGAGGTTGCTGGTGCCGAAACAGATGTTGATGATGTGGCCGAGGAGCCTGATGATGCGGGCGGGTCGACCGAAGTGGACGAAGCAGGTGACGAGGTGGCCGAGGTTGATGCTGATGCTGAGATCGGATCTGATGTCGCTGCGGAGGATGACTGAGATGCTGAGGCGACAGAGCTGAATGGGACTGGAGATGAAGAGATCAGAGACGGGGTTGTGGAAGGCGGTACGGTCGTCGAAGCTGAAGTCGCCGTTGAGCTCGAGACGGACACTCCCGTGTCGCTAGCAGATGTCGAGACTAGCGAGCTCGCTGCGGTCGAACTGGAAGGATCTGAACTGGCAGTACTGGGTAGAGGGCCGGTCGACGATGCCGTCTCAGAGGAAACCGGCGCTGTCGAAGTGATCGACGTCGAAGTCGAAGACGATGCCACAGATGCGGGGCTGCTCAACGAAATGAACGTAGAGGGAGATGTGAGAGCAAGCGAGGTAGAAGAAGTCGTAATGACGGGAGACGACACGGAAGTAGAGGCGATCGTCGAGATGTCGGTGGAGGTGGTTGTGATGGCCGAAGAAGACATCGACGATGGCGCGGCCAGAGCAGAGGATGTAGAAGATAGTACAGACGATAGGGAAGAAGTCGTGTCAATAGAGGTGGTGGTGGTGAAGGAGGAGAGGAGTGTCAGTGTATCTCCACCAGTGCTGAGCCTGAGCAGCTGCGGAACAGCGGCAGGCGGGTGCTCACCTTGACGGCGCGGGGGTAGAGGTGGTCACAGCGCTCGGCGATTGGTCAGACGTGCTAGAAAGAGATACTGCCATGAGCTACCTCACCAGTATCTTGATTCGAAGACGAGATGGCGAGTGACTCACCCGGGTCTTGTCGACGCTGTGCCCGTCGTGCAGCAGCTCCGATCCTCGGACGGTCGCTCAACCCCGCCGCTCCCACCCCCGCACCCAGCAACACGAGCGCCCCCAGTCCCGCTGCACACTTCATGTCGGATGGTTTGGCATTGGTACGAGGTGTCAGTTGTCTGAGAGGCGAGCCTGGGACGAGTGGTGAAGGCAGTGCGTCAATGCGAGAGGTGCGGAATGCCAAATGATGACCTGCGGAATATCCCAATCAGGGCCATCCATCACGTGTCTGCACATGCGTCATAATCATACCATGATGCGTGTGCATTGCCTCTATGCATACAGCTTCGCAGTCGGGGAGTACAGGACGGTGAAGAAGGCCGACTACTCATTGACTTGCATAGCGACACTGGCGAGGAGCGGATCTCAGCCCTCTACATAGCAGGGGTCTGGGTCGTCCGTAAGATGAGGGGCGATCTGTAACGACACTGACCACGGACTTTCCTCTGAAGAGGTCGAACCCGCTTGTATGACAGTCTTAAGACGAGCCGTAGTCTCCTGTTCATAGGCTAGGCTGTCCACCATTGTATCCGACAAAACGAAGTGGTCCAACAACACCTGTCGCAGCGGAACTGATCAACTGTCAAGACGGCCACGCCGATCACGACAACCTGAGAAGTGTTGAAGGTTAGCCGCCACTGCGGTGATATAGAAACCCCGGAGAACAGACGAAACTACATATAGCCACCATCCAGAGAGATTGTACGATGAATTCTCTTCTCAGCTCGTCCGCAATTCAACAAGAAGTATCACGCTCGCAAACTGTCACGTGACGTATCTCGGGAAGTGTGGAAGAGAATTCATCGTACTATCTCTCTGGATGGTGGCTGGCTATATGTAGTTTCATCTATGCTCCGGGTGTTCTATATATTACCGCAGTGGTGGCTAACCTTCAAAAGGGACAACAGGCTGGAGGACTTGACAAGAGTGGCTGGAACCGTTACCATCCGGTCGCTCTTGCCACCAACATAGGCCCCCCACCGTTTGCCACCCCGGAACCTAACATCCCAAGCTGGAACACCGGAAGGGTTCACCTCCCAGACTGGAACACCGGAAGTGTCCACCTCCAGGTGACTCCAGGTGGTGCCAGGGTGGCACTAGGAACCCAGGTCGGCCCGTACTGGCCCTAAGGTGGCACCAGCCCGGAGTCAGCTGGAGGGGGTGGCAACTCCAGGAGAAAGAGTTGCGTACAAGGATTTGCCGCCCGCCCCGTAGACATATATATATAGCCCATTTCTTGATCCTTCTCCCCAAGGATCAATCCATCGCAAGTTACACCTAGTCTTAGCACCTTACACCTGAGCCCCTCCTTGCTCGCTTTGTTTTCACCTTCGCTTGCCACAACGCCTATCTCCATGGGATCTGTTGAGCACTTTGACCATCAGCCATCCACACCGTGGCCTATGTGGATTGTTCGACACCACTATGCCGTCCGACCAAGTCACAGGTTCAGTGGTTGTACCCCCTTCACCCTTGGTGCAACCCAAGCTTGCCACATTACGACTAATGCCATCTCTCGTTGCCGGACCTCAAGGCCGCCGGGTTTGAGCCGTAACACACCCGCACATCTGTCTTCTAGTCTGGTGTCAACTTATGAACATGGCTTGAATAACAAGGATGGTCTGACTGATTAGAAGTTGAGATGATTCACATGTGATTTCAGGATCCAAGGGGATCTTATCAGCTTTGGTGGGTCTATGCACAGTCTAGCCTGTAAGGGGAAGTGCTGTGGAAAGGAGCATTAAGAAGCGATAGATGCTAATATTGGCAAGAAATCAGATAAATCACATAAAAGTCAAAATGAGGGCAAAGTGGAGAGGAATTGACAATGGTTGCCAACAAGAAGGGCTTGGAAGTTGGGGAGGAATGTACTATCAAAGTTGGGTCATTTATTACGGGGTTTCTCTGGACTGATGCTGGCCTTGGCTGCTTGAAAGGCCTTCTCAACCATCTTGACCTCGGCTAAAAGGGATCCAAAAGTAGGCTCCTCACTGTTGAAGAGGAGCTCATCAAGGTTTGACAATTTGGTCTGACAGTCTTCAGCCAATCGAGCATACTTGCCATTGAAACAGGAGGGATCTGAGGAGGGATCTGAGGAAGTGACAAACCTATTTGTGTCTGAATGGCCAATTGGAAGACTGCTGGTGGCTCCAAATTCATCAGAGGCTTGAGAAATCATTATTTTCAGCTTGCTAAGCATATCTGTTGCCTTGCTCAAGGGGCTTGTGCAACGTGCAGTCAGCTGTCTACAGCGACGGTTTTTCTCTAAGACAGCAATACCGAGCAGGGATGACACAAGTTTGTTGGTTTGTTCACACAAGGTGTTCCATTCCCCAGACTCCCTGATGGACCGCCACATAGATGTGCCCTGTGAATCAGTTGCTGTTAAAACAAGTGCCCATTCTAGCCATACCTCCTGCTCTTGTTCAGGCATTGCGGAGGTGATGAGTGCAGTATCTGTCCAGCAACTATTCTTAGCAAAGAAAGTTTTGCCACTGGTGGATGTGATGGGGGAGTGTGGATTGAAGTTGGGGGATCATGCAAGATCCCATCCAGTATATACCTTGGGATTGATGGTTCCAATACCCCTCTGTAATGCTGAATTCCAGACTGCCTTCCCTTGCCTGCTGTTATCAGTGTCAAATTCAACAAATCAGTCCTTTCTCTCAAGCAAGGGTTGCATCATTTTTGAAATATGTTCTCAAACAAGCATTTGCCAACTGAGCCCCATATTGGACAACCAGTCTGAATCCTTTCGGGAGAAATCGTAAACATGACTGGTGTTCATGATGCTTTGGTTAATCCAGGCCAAAGCCCGCCAAATTGCCAGCATTGGCATCAAATATGCTTTATGTTTGATCTGGACTGCAGGTGAGAAATGACCTGGCCTGCCACATGTTTACCAATAAGTTTTGCACTGAGCCAAATATCTACACATTTTAGCCATTGTAGTAGTATTACCTACTGTCTCACTGGCTTTACAGGTTGAGTTGCCAACAAAGCTGCATGCATTGCCCAGACTAGCCAAGTACTGTTAACGAGACATGATTTGAACCACACCAAACTCAAACCAGAACTTTGACCACTGCCAAGCCGTGTCTCAGCTTCTACCAGACAGTAATGTCGATAAGCAGACCTCTGTTGGCTTTTACAACTCAAACCCGGCGGCCTTGATGTCCGGCAACAAGTAGCTGGCGGTGGTTGTATGTGGTAAGCCTGGGTTTTACCAAGGGCAAAGTGGGTACAATCACTGAACCTCGTGACTTGGTTGGCGGCAAAGGTGGGACTGGCCTCACACAGAGATAGGTGTTGTGGCAAGCCAAGATGGCGGAGCAAGCAACAAGGATAAAGTCAAGTGCAAGGCTCTAAGACTAGGATGTGACTTATCACTGTATAGTTTGATAGAATTGATCCTTGGGGAAAAGGATCCTTGGGACTGAACGTGCCATCTTATATATACCTCAGACCTGTTCACATGAACGCTCCGGCATTCACATGAATGCTCCTTCTGTTCAAGTGAACGCTTCCTCTGCTAGTAATACTTCTCCTGTTCACCCAACACTCAGGGTACTCACATGAACAGTCCGATGTTCAGGTGAATTCTTGGGGGGCATTGTCCAAGGGGTTGGTATTGTTTGGGTGAACAGTTGTCACAGGGCTGGCCGGTCGTCGACTGATGGGCCCGTCCACACAGTCTCTCTCTATCTCTGTGTCGATCCTCTGTCTGCTAGGTCAAGGAGGTGTCCTTTACAGCTCCTTGACGTCAACAACACGGCTCTGCCGTCAAGCTCTATCCATGGGACTCAATACTGGAGTGCTAGAGAAACGACCTCGGGCTCTGCCTGCCCTATATACCCCTTTCCTGCATCTCTGCACCGCCACGCCCAATCCCTCCTTGAAACACCTAGTCGTTGAGGTTCGTCGAGGCTCGAGCTTGAGGGTTGTCGAGGCTCGAACATGCTCGATGATCGACGAGGCAGGAGGCTGTTGAGGGTAGGCATGCGAGGTACTGGCGTGGGATAGGCGTTGTAGGTGGTCACTGAGGCGTGGCCGACGTGACAACAGTCACCAGTTGGGTGAGCCAACAACATGGCTGCGCCATCAAGGCCCAATACTGGAGTGCTACAGAATCTGCTCTATATACCCTCTTCTGCATCTCACTGCACTGCCGTAGCCCCCCCCCCCCTTTTTTTTGTCACGACACCGCACTGCGTCTGTTCTAAAACCCGACACACAGTGACTAGGTCTCTCTGACTTTGACGGGGATAGGCAAGGCCTGTCTAGTCTTGCCAACTCTTGCCTTACCTTGTCAACCTTCGTCAACTCTGCCTAGCCTCGTCGGGCCTGGCCGACCTCTTGCTCTTCCTCTCCTGCGCTCCTAGCCGAATCCTTGTTGAAGCCAGAGAGACCTAGTCACTGCGTGACGGGCTTAGGACAGAGACAGTGAGGTGTCCTGACACCTCCTGACTAACTTGACAAGACGAAGAGAAAATTGCACTGAGGGAAAAGGTAATGGTCAATGGCAAGACTGCTTGGAAGATACCTCTTGGGGGGCAGGATCTTGAACAGATCAGAATATAAAAGAGCAAGCATAAAGAACTGATTTGAAAATAAAACTCCTTTCCGTTGAGGGTGCTCCAAGTCTCTGACACCAGAGTGACTTATGTTATGCAATCCTGCCAGCAGACACTTTGGACCGCAGGCTTTGGTAAAAAAATCGATTGGATGAATTCTTTCTCTGACATCATACCTCGAACCGCAATCGATCCTTTGTTGTGGCCGACCGACCAGAGTCTGCAATCCTCGAGGAAGCATGCAGCGTACACGACATGCTTATGGTCCCGCCATCGGTGCGAGCTGGCACTGTGACCCTCGATCGGCATGACGACCACGACGAGCCAGACTGGGCGGCATTGGGCTTCGAATCATCCGGCGCATCCGACGTTGACGCTGTCCATAATGTCCTTTCGTCACCTACGGGTACCGACCAGGAGCCTCGAGTGAACCGCAGCGACAGCAACGAGCATCATGGTCTACGCTCTCCTGCACGCGCGTCACGCATCGGCAGCTATTCGTCTGCCGACTGGGTACCCGAGAGAGCGGCCTATAGCGACGACAGTCAACGCTCTGCTCGTATCCGGACCGAGATATCAGATGTCTTTCGAAGGGCTGTTCTCGATCGCATGCACGCAGAGGGATACGAGCCGAATCAGTATCGCAAGGTTGCGCCTGTGGTTGTGGACGAATCTCTGGGCGAGGACACACCACACATCAACCTCACGACCGATGAGGAGACGGATGCGTCAATCCCTCTGCCGTCAAGCACCATTCGTCCAAGACCTCGTCGAAAGGCGTATAGGGTACGCCGTCGCTTCACCCGCATCGGTCGAGGCACAAAGTACGTACAGGTTCGCCTAGTGCCCAAGTCGCTCCCCGAGCCATCTTCCACACGACCGGTGTCTCCTCAGCAAGCAGCAGACCCTACTCCTCCGCCCAACACCTTTCTCGCCAATCTCCACTCTAGGTTTCCAGACGCCGTCAAGATTATTGAAGCGGCAACTAGGCATCACAATGCCACCGGCGAGCTCCTTCCACCATATTTACTACCAATCTTTGAACATCTCAGCGTTCCGAAAGAGGCGATCACTACTGCCAACATCATCAGAGGTCACTTCGGCTTGCCCTCACTCGGGCTTCCGACAAACCAGATCGATTTGCGGCGGGCGATGGCGCGGACGAGAGAGCGTCTGTACGAGGAATTGGCGGCAGCGTTGATACTCCCCAGTGCCCCACCACCCGATGCTGTCGCCCCGAACGGCGAAGGTGAGGAGCACCGGGATCACGTCGAATTGACGCCCTTCTCGATCGAGATCCTGAAGCAGAAGCTCCCGGTCAAATTCGGCAAGGACAAGGCGTCAATCCGAGCGTTCCTGTTGTCGGAAGGGGCGTATGGTGACCTGGAGGGTGAGGTGATCTGGGATCGGGGTGTTGGGAGACTCAGAGGGGGGCGTGGAGGATTTACTGGCAAAGTGTTGGATGGCGAAGGACTAACTCATGTCTTTGTTGATCAGTATGTGACTATGGCAGACATGGGGGATCCGCTGATATCCAGCTCGAATGTCTTGCACGGTCTTTTACATACGCTCTACAACGCCCCTCCTGACGCCCTTCCCCCTCGCCATTTGCGAACACTTTCCCTGCCCTGCTTGTCGCTACTGCTTCGACGAGGTAGACACACTCCACCCGGTAGCCTCCACCTAGTGGCATCCTCGCCACTTAAGCAGAACCTCGACGCTCTCGTACGCCTAGGATGGGAGGTGTCCATACTCAAGCGGGTCGAGGTGTACGAGGAGGAGGTCATAGACTCGACGGCGACCAAGCTCGTCGACAAGCCCATTTCTCAGCCCAATGCGACTCACACTGGGCTGCGGCGGTACAGGGAGCAAGGGGTGGATGAGATACTGCATCTCAAGCTGCTTCAGGCGCTCAATCAGAAAGAGACGCCTGCTCCGAAGGGCAGCACGGTAGTTCTCGCCACTGGAGATGCCAAAGGCGGTCAATTCAACCGAGATGGGTTTCTTGGAGCGGTGCGAGAAGCGCTCAAGAGAGGATGGTCGGTTGAGCTGTGGTCGTTCAAGGCAGGTGAGTGACCATTGCCGCGGGTGTAACTTGGAGGACTAAATGTCAGGACTGTCGCACTCGTGGTGGAATACTGCAAAGAAGGAAGGTTGGGGTCAGCTGGGCGGTGGCCGATTCTCCATCAACTTCTTCGACGACTGGGCCGAACAGCTCGTAGAGTTCAATGACGATGGGTACTACTAGCCTGGATCGGGATGCCTGGACTGCATCACCACGGCCACATCCTGCTCCGGCATGCAACGAGACAACCGCCGGTATCCTTCGGAGTACTGCTTCAGGTGATTGACGTGGCTGACAAGACGCCCAAGCCGCGGCAGACCGTCGCCTGTGGCCCGACAGCCTCGCCTTCGCGATGAACCCATTACCCACCTTGCAAGCGACTCAGACCAACGGTTAGCGCCGCGAGCCTGTACTGTACATCACCCTGCATTTCGAAGGGCCATCGGCCGTCAACCTTCGTCCCGGCTACCGAGGCAAGTGCCGGGACACCATCCGGTCGAAGGAGCGATGGCTATGACCTCAGAAGCGATGCCGAGTCACCCTCGGACTCGGCAGTACACGGTAGCGAGGCCGCTGCGCAGTGTCTGGGCTGGCGATGAGAAAATCGAAGCACGACAGGCGGGGAGACTTGCGAATTACCGCAGTTTCTGAATCCCGACCGGTCCGGACCTCGCACGTACTCACCTTTCACCATCGTTCGACATGCCCTAGCGATAAATCGCTCAGCTTCTCCCCTGCCGATCTCGGCGGGATATCCAATTCGACGTGGAACGCCATCGGTCGTGAGCTCCCACAGCGGTCCCGGGCAGAGGCGAAACATATATAAGTCCTCTTCACGTCGCTATGCCCTCTCTTCACCCAGTCACTCTGCCAACTCCTACCACTTCACTCGCGCTACACCCAACCACCCACCGACCAACCAAACACTTTGATCGCCATGGCCTGCGCGCACACCGCCCAACCCGTCTGCCAGTGGCTCGGCTACTGCCCTGGTGACAGCTACGGCAACAACAGCGGCTGTGGGTCCCTCTCTCGTACTCTCTCACATCCCTCTGTCCTCTTCATATCCTCGTTGACAATCGTCTGCGATCCGAGTCCTGCTCTGTCTCTGTGACTGACGCCCAGACGAGTGCGTCTCGATCACCATCGAGGACGTGCAGTACTGCCAGTACTGCGGTGCCTGCCTCTGAGCGACGCCGTCCTCAAGGGCTGCTCGACGGGCCCTGCCTCAACCGTCCGAGACCTTTCGTACATCCGCTTTTGACGCACAACAATCGGTCGCCTCCCCTTTTCATGTAAGTAGTTGAGTAGGAGAAGCGAAGTCGAGTCGAGTCGAAGTCGGAGTCGGAGTCAGTGGGGGGAGAAGTAGTCGGAGGAGATCATCTTCGTATATCATTATGCGACGATTGTTCTGCGACCTTTTGCTCATTTGCTTGAGGCTGAAATCTCTTCTGCTCTGTCGCAAGATTTAGAAACTGCAGCGGTGGGCGGCGAGTTGTTCGGTTCCTCATCGCGACGCAGCGTCCGGATCATGTTGCTGGTGGACTGGCGATTGAGTTTCCACACCTGTCCATCCGGTCCAGTTCCCGTCATTTACATAGAGAGCGGTGGACAGGCCAGAGCCCGTGCACAGCACATCCCGGTGGACATGATTGATAGAGCGTCCTCGCCGGTCTCAGCGGACAAGGTGATGCTTCTCGCCGTCCAGCCGACACGCCGAGCAACGAAGTACGTATTGTCCGGAATATCGATGACAGACGCAAATGTATGCGACGGCCGAGCTCCTGGCCTTTCGCTGCGCAAGTTGCAGTAGAGCAAACAAAGACGACCACAGTCCTTCTGCCAATCGTCAGAGTACCCCTCAGCGTATCCCAACACCCATGATCCCCCGCGTCTGTTTGGCCGTTCAGCGTGAGCGATAATAGATGGCGTCGTCGTTGTGCGCCGGTATGCCGAAAGATGTCTAAACGCAGCATGTTGCCAGACTGACCCGCGATGATCCGAGATACGACTCATTCATCCAGTCTCGTCTCACCGCACACTGAAAAGAGATATAAGACGTTCCAATTTCCGGACCCCACACCAACTCGCCAGCGACACCCCTCATATCTACTCCTTCTCCAAGTGCAACTCCTTCGCAGAAGATACCGACGGGTACCATGGCCCACTTCCACTTCGGCCGCTTCGCCAAACACGTCCACCGCCGATTCGGCTCCAACAGAAAGTGCACGGCCCGCACCGATGGCGGCAGTGAGTGCTGCTCGTGTCTCTGGCGCCTCGACACTGACGCATTAGACTGCATACCAATCATTCTGGTCGATGGGAGCAGGCAGTGCAAGCTGTGTGGTCAAGGATGGTGAAGTGAGGGACCTGCACCTCCCGCGCACCGGTGAAGCAAAGCAAGGGTTGAGTCCAGTCAAGATCGCGTCGTCTTGCCCGTAGCAGATGCAAGTCAGAAGAGTCTTTGCTAGTCCCGAATCCCCGTCTCGTCTTGCAAGACGGCTCCCACATTCTGCGATAACCACTCGGTCATCTCTCTCCCCCTCTCGCAGCCCTTTCTTTTTCCTCCTCCTTCCCACGGCACGTCCGGCCTCCCTGTCGGGTGGCGGTCAGTCTTCAGCGAAAGGTATACCCGGTATATTTGGGAGATCAACGCATGGCACAGATCCGAGTGGATCAGCGATGGCCCCTTTCTTTGCCGGTATGCCGAAAATGATCGTCGAGCGATACCGGTTGCCACGGGGACGACGAAGACATACTTCCGTATACGGCAGAGCTTTCTCATCTCGAAAGGGAACGACCTTCTGGAGTTCCGAGTGGATGTTGGTCCGAGCATTGCCGACCCCACACTTGGGAGTCGGAGTCTCCGCGCGCGCACACCTACGTCGACCAGACACGGCTGCGTGAGAAAATGGCGAAGTGAAGCAGAGTGGAGACCCCTTTCCTCGTTCACTCAGAAAGATGAAAGGAGGGTTTTGCGGTGTGATGTCTGACGGATGTCGGATTGTCCGCACCCGGTTTGAACGATGCCTCCGGTAGTATGATTCACCATGAGGCGAGGTCGATGACAGTCAGACAACTTCTATGATATACAAGGAGATCATGGACACGCACTCTTCTCCCACCGGCGACAGACACAGAGTACGACCCACCACACAGACGCCGTGCCGCCCACCGACCGTTCTTCGTCTGCCCCACGGATCGTCATGAACTTTCAGAATGCCTGTCCCGGCACTGTGACCGGTGTGAACAGAGGCAGTGAGTTCGGACGCGAACAGACCGTCATCCTCGCGATCGGTGGAGCTGACGATGGCAGACAAACACATCACCGTGTTCATCATTGGTGGCCTTCAGTGCAAGTACTGCGGAAGGATCTGGGCGATCAGCCGAACGCTTTTGCATATCGGACACGGCGATGCCTGAGGCGATGTACGTATGTCGAGGCGATATGAGGTCAGCAGTCTGTGTCAGTGATTGAAGTGAAGAGGCTATGCATGTCTGTAGGTACGGAGCGTTCGGCGCGTACTCCGGACAGAGCACCCCTTCGTCCCCCAATGTCTGGGACGGAGACGATTCATGATACCTGCTTTGTGTGGAGCCAAGCGGTTTCTGCGGCGAGATGACGTCTGACCGCGACGAAGTCCAAGCAATTCAATGCTGACAGGTCGGAAGCCAAGCTTTTGCCCGTGGCGACTCGTCCATCCCCAAATGGCCTCTCCGTCGGTCCCGCCCAGCCCCGTTCGCTTCACAACCTCGCAGTGCTAGTCAAGGAGGGTGGCCAACATGACTCGTTCGACCGACTGCAGCCACAGCAACAATCTCATGATGCCCTACGACTCGCTCTACACGCCGACAGCACTCCAGCCTCGAGGCACCACTGGCCGGATCATTGGCGACCATACAGGTGGCGAACCCGCGGATGATCTCCCGGTCTGCGCAGGAAACTTCCAAGGCGCCAACAAGGGCAGTGAGTTCTCGGACTGCTATGTGACTCCTGGCTGAGGTGACAGAAACCTGTGTCATTTGGACCGACTACCTAGGCAAGACGAGCTGCCTGTACTGCCTGACCGAGTACACGATCGAGGATTCGCTGTGAGGGGAGAGCGGCGGGCTGGAAGGTTGGGGTCCGGCGAGAGACGGGGGGACTGGAATTTGAAGCGAGGATGACAGATGCATGCCTGGCGCGCTACTCATCTCTGCTGTGTCTACGCGCTTGTCTTTTCTTTTCATGCAGCGGGCGTTGTCAATGAGTTCTCGGTCGTCGAGGTGTCTGAATGGACGAGAAGACGAATGTGGCACTTTTTCCCAATTTGCCACTGATCGACGCTAGAAGCACGCTCCAATCCGCCACATCCACACATACACTTGGCCCCACCGACAACACGAGAAGCTTGTACATGTCATCACCCCCGGACAGCCTCCGATCTGGGCTACGACTCTGATCTGACAGTGTCGTCTCGGGTCCGAAAGGATGCGGAATGTTAGTGCGGGTCGCTTGGAAGGTTCAAGAGGCATTTACGTCCATGGCATCTGTTGATATGGGTGTTGCTTCTGTCCATGATCCATGACGTTATGACGGATTGGCATAGCGGCGTGGACACGCCTCGGTCGCCAGACTCCCGGACAAGAGAAAGTTGCTGAAGGGTATAAGAAGCGATAACAAGGTTGACCATCGCCAGAGTCGGAGTGAACTTGACTCCCGATACCTGCCCTCCTGTTCACTTGCAGCCTTCTACAAGTCTCAACCCCATATCGCTCCGACATGGCCAGGCAGCCCCCCGACCCAGACGACTCGGGAGTGGAAGACACCGTCTGCGATGGAGAAGACAATACCGGCAGGAATAAGGGAGGCAAGTACTTCCCGGCCCCCTGTAGTACGCTGACGGCAACAGAGACGTGCAAAGAGGTTGATATCCGCTACACCGACGCCGAGGGGAACGAGTGGTGGGGATCAAAGTGCTACTGGTGCGATTGTATGATCGAGGCGATGCGAATCATCGACTCCGATAGCGAGTGAAGAAGGCGCCACCGTACTGTACACACGACTGTCTGTTCTCATTTCCGTATTCTTTCCCCCTGTCCGACCTCCATCACCATGTCAATAGATTCGAAAATGAATGTCCATACCCATGTACGAGCCTGCATCACCTGGCAGATTCATCCGCATGGATATGAAAACGTGCTCTGCGGGTCCATCTCCCTAGCTTGCTTCTTTAACGCAACCTGTGTCCGCGGCGGAGAAGGATCACAGCTGAATCCCCTTCTCCCTTCTCGCACGTCGGTGTACTTCTCTTGAGGCACCCAGTCCTGCCTTTCCGCTGAAGCACGTCTCGGGCGAAGTGCTCATTACCCTGCCTCCTTACTTACTTCCGTATGGCCGATAATGGTCAGTCCGACGACCGACGACCGTCCTTCGCCTGCGTACGGCGGGGTTGATCCGAACCGACATTCTTTGACAGGCGGCAGCAGCGTGTATCATCGTCACAACTCGCTCTGAGCACACGGTGGCAAGCCAAGACAGATCCCTGGCGTCATGGTCATCGAGCGTAAGCTGCAGGTATATAATCGCTGTTCGCCCGCGCTACACGAGGGGCAACCTTGCTACTCCCCGCGACTTGATCGGGTTCCAAACGTAGTACATACATACGCATACGCCCATCTCCCCAACTCGCTCTCCACCCTCGCGACATGAATCACCAACCCTGCCCACAGAACAAATCGGGAGAGAATGGCGGCCGTACGTTGTGGTGCTCCGCCGAACTTGTCTGATGGCTGATACGAAGGCTGCATCTCGGTCCAAGTGCAGCGTATCATGGGTAACGCTCTCTACAACTGTTGGGAGTGCATGTACTGTAAGGCGGACGCCGGACCGTGGTGCTTCGTCAGGGAGTTGTGCCCCAGGAACTACGGGCGTCAGTCTTCTTGGGTCTTCTCATCGCTTGTGTCTGACTTTGAAAGGTGACTGCTGGCCCGTGACCGAGAGGGAGGACCGGTCAGACCAATCAGCGTGGACGAGGCAGAAGTGTTACCACTGCGGGAAGATCATGTCGGACTGGAAGCATCTGTATACGCTCCCGCGATAGTTTCTTGACGTTTATAGAAGACGACATGCACTAGTTACTCAGTGCGAATGAGAAGCGAGGCATGATCATGATGTCGAATCCTGGATCATCCTCGGACAAGCATACTGTATAAACATCGCTTTTGACACGCTTCTTTTCCACTTCATCGTTCTGTCCACTTCGTTGCCGCCGAGTGCCAGTGTCTGGTTCTCTCGCCTCTTCAGTCCCTACACGGATTTCCGGATGAATGGGGAGCTGTCCAAGCTTCTGGAAAAGACAATCCTCCCGAAGGCCACCGACGTTCCCTTTTGCGAGGAAGCAAGGAACGGCCTGACCGAATTCCTACTGCCCTACTTCCGTGTGGCCGACGAAGGTCAATCCACGACCAACGGCCGTCTTTCGCTAGCGTACGGCCCGGTATGTCCGACATCCCTCGCAGGCGGAAACAGCGTGTATCATCGTCACCGTCGCCAAGCTCACACAGTGGCAAGGCGGTAGAAGCTTCAGACGTCATGGGCATTGACCGTAGGCTGCAACTATATACTCGGCCCGCGTAAAGCTGGGACGAGCGGCAACACCTCAACTGTCCTCGTTAATTTCTGACTTCACAAGTAACACACGACCGATTCCAGTCCGGTACTCTACAGCACGACATGAGCGGGCGCTGCAGGTCGAGCTTGTCACAAGCGAATAACGGTTGTCCGTTGTCCTTCACCGTTGGACTACGATGGCTGACGGGAAGGGTGCTACTCGGTGCATTGCGAGAAGGTGCACGACAACGCTCTCTGGTCGGGAATGGAGTGCGCGTACTGCGGACGGGCCATCGGCCAGTGGGTCAAGCTTAAGGAGTTCTGCTCTGGCAATCCGGGAGGTGAGCGCCATCGAGACTGCCGCCGTGTGTAGTATGTGATCGCTGACGGGTGCAGCCGACTGCTTTTTCGTCACTGAGAAGCAGAAACACGCCGACAATTCGATCTGGACGCGGGAGAAGTGCCTCTACTGCGGGAGGTTCTTGACTGATTGGAACTGCATGTTCGCCCTCGCGTGAGAGTGCACGGAGTCACCACGTAGCGTAAGGCATGATGTAGCTATACGATGCGAACCGAAGAAGATGCACGCACAGAATGTCGTGACATCAGTCGTCCACGGACAAGTATACGGGGACCATTTACCGAGGTGATGGATGAGGTGGGGCGTGTGTGCTCTGGCCATGCTTCTTGACTTTGTACTTCAGTGGACCTACTTCCGTCAACGTTCCGGCGACTAAGACTTTTGTTCTCACACCTCTTCGTGACCAACATGGTGTGTCATTGTGCCGGGTAATGTCCAAGCTTATGGAAAAGACACTGCCCGTGGAGGGAATCGACATGCTCTTCGGCGACGAAGCAGCGAATAGCTTGCCTTGGAACGCTCTTGCTGGCGAAGAACCATGCAAGGGAGACGCTGCCGGTAACAACGCAGGGAGTGAGTTCGCATGGCCGCCTACGCTCGCTGATATGCCAGGACCCTGCCGCAAACTGTATCGGATGGATGGTACAAGAATCTGCCCATTCTGCGGCAAAACCTTCTGGTCATCGGCCTCCCTTTCCACTCTATCGCGAACCGAACGGCCCACCAAAGAGAGTCGGCAGATTGCGTCCAGCGCAAGGCGACTCTGAACTCGGCACGCAATGATGAAAACAATGCAGACGAGGATAGGAGAGCTTGTCACAGTCGCAGCGGAACTCGTTTCTACCCCAGCTTCTGCACATGCATGAAGATCCCCGCGCTCTGCGACTCAGACAGACCCCTAGCGCGTACCGGCAAAAGTCGGTTGATCCAATATCGCTCATTGGAATCCTTGCGTACAGTACAGTCAGCACGACGCGCGGAAATGCCGAGAGCTGCCCGGACAGTCGTCTACAAAAGATCCGCTGACATCGCTGGGCCCCGCTGACTCTTCATACATCTGCCCTTCCGCGCGGTCGAGCCCTGGCAATTGCTCGAGATGTCGCAGCACGGTATCAAAGCCATCATCACCGACACGGGCGGCACCGTCTTCGATTGGCATACTGCGGTGGAAACGGGATTCCGCGAGACGGGTAGTGCCCGAGGACTCTCGGGGGACTGGTCGGCATTGACCAAGACATGGCGCAAGCTTTCGACAACCCGAGTGGACAAAGGTCTTCCCGTCGAACCCAGCGGACGTGTCGAAATGGACATGGACGATGTCCTTCGTGAGACACTCACGCAGACACTAGCGCAACACGACATCAGCGGTTTCACGGCCGACGATCAGGCGCAGCTCGTGGCGTCCTGGCGAAACATGGCGCCGTGGTCGGACATCCCGCGGGGCGTAGCAAGCCTACGCAAGGGTTTGATCGTCGCACCGTTCACAATCCTCAAAGCCGCCTTGGTCATCCAGGCGAGCAAGCTCGGCGGCGTCGATTGGGATACGGTCATCTCGTGTGAGATGATCGGAGTGTACAAGACGCATCCGACCACCTATGCGACCGCTCACAAGTGGCTCGACGTGACCAAGGAGGAGACGCTGCTGGTGACGACGCACAACAACGATCTCAAGGCGGCGCACAAGTTTGGAATGAAGACGGCATTCATCTATCGACCGAAGGAGTGGAGCGACATTCCCAGCCTCGATCCAGTGAGTAGCGCTGCCTGAGGCACTAATGCTCATAGCCAGGAGCCCGCTCCCGAAGCCGACTGGGTGGCTCAGGACTTCGAGGATCTGGCTCGCCAACTGGGACTGTGAGCAGCGGGCTAAAGTTGGGCGTCGGAAGCCACTCAGTGGGGTGTTTTCGGAAGGTGCAAGGACATGTACATGTCGAGATGTGAGGGTTGATCGTGAAAACAGAGTGATGTTAGAGGTACCTGAGCATACTCGTGCTTTAGGTAGAAGATCCTCACAAACCTGGAGGGACAGAACCTTGCATTTGCGGCCCTGGACCGCGGGCATCGTTGTCGGCTGGCCCCGCGAGTTTCGATCCCGCTTAGCTTCTACAGAGTTTGGTCAAGTTTTCAATGTTATGCATAATCCTACACTAGATCGGGGAAATGGCATGTGCAGCTACGAGAAAAGAGAGTAGAAGTGGAAGTAGTCATGCCATCAAAGAAAGTGACAAACATATGATTAGGGACCAGGGCTGAAATTCGAGCCGGCGTCTTTGGAGTCGTCGTCTATGGGCGCGCCGGCGACTCGTGCAGAAAGACGATCAAAGGTTAACTGATATTGCTGAGTATAGCCTTCGAACAAAGCTACAGCGTCCACCTCCGGATTCACCTCTTGATTGTCTGTAACTTGCTTTTGGGTACGCTCGAGGAACCCTTTGAGCGATTCATACCAAGTCAGCACTCCAGTCATGGCAGAGGGCGCTGACCCCAGCTCCTTGTGCCGGTTGTACAGCAGGTCCGCATTGCGGACGATGCTCTCAAATTGAGTTTTGACACTGTTGTAAGAACTGATGAAATCTCGTCTGCTCTTTGTATCGCCCACGGACTGAATCTTTGAAGCACGTCTCCCGTAAGTCTTGATGAATGTACCGAGATTGCTGTGAGCTTTCTGGAGGGCTTCGCTGTACTGTGCCAGCCGTTTGTCGTCCATGATAGTATTGTCACGTGTGAACGGGGCTGTTGAGGGGTGTAGTCGCCTGCCACAATCAAGAGTGGGGTTGTGATATCTGAGAACAAGTTGAAGACGAGAGTCTCTGGGAGATTGGCACAGTATTTATATCCTCGCACCAGGTCTCACAAAAGTGCGTTTAAAAGAGTAAACGACTTCCTCCTTTAACGACATCGGTCTTGCGACGCTTCAATCGGGTAGACTTTCTTGCAGTTTGAGCTCCTTGAGACGCCGAACTGTGTTTCTCAGTTCGTCCATGGGGTTCGAGTCGGACAAAGGTCTGCTGTGAGGAAATGTAGCAGAGAAGGACATGACTTCGTGGATCCCCGTCCAGCACAAGGGACGGGTGGCCGTGAAAACCCCTTGAAACTCTCCCGCTTCGCAAACGACGCCCAGCGTTCGTTGTCCGTCATCAAGACTTGGCTGCGCATGTCGATACTTTAACATCACACTCGAGACTACAACAATCTACAAAGGATAAACGGCCTTCTAAACGCGCTCCACCACCCCCTGCACCGCTTGACGGGGCTGAAACTGTACATCACACTCGAGACTACAACACTCTACAAAAAGGATAAACGGCCTTCTAAACGCCCCACAACCCCCTGCTACGCCTACTCTCATCCCCGCCACCCGCCATGGGCTCGTCCAGGCCATACCCCTGAGCGTCCAACAGCTCATGCCCGCCTTCGTTCTCATCCTCGGTCGGGACGGGCGCATGGCCTCCTCCGCGTATACGCCGACCGTGCATGCCCAAGAAGCCCCTGTGAATATCTCTTGCGCCCATCCAGGCGTCTCTGAAAGCGGCAGTGTAGTATGCGGGAGTGAAGGGGCCAGGTCGGTTGGCAGGGGGAGAAGTAGGAGCGGTCGACAGATCGGGGTTTGCACCTGCGTCTTCGGCGCCTTCGGCATTCGCCCGAGCTGCCGCTTGAGCAGCTTCAGATTCACGCTGAGCTTGTCTGAGACCCCGCTCGAAACGCTTGACGCGCCACCACCCGCCGACGCTGGTCAGGACGATGAACCAGCCGAGGCTCATGAGCATGAAAGAGAACCACTCGTTTGCCTTGCCGACATCTTGGGCGGAAGGAAGGTTGAGCATACCCGTGAGGGTTCGGTTGTGAGCTTCTGCCCAGATTTCGGCTTCGTGGGCATTGTGAAAGGTGATGAGCGGGGCGTCGGCGGGCCCATCTGGGTCGCGCCAGGTTGCTGGCCAGGGAGATCCTGGCCCCCAGTATGCGCTGATAGCATTGTCGGCGGCGATCTCGTCTGGATTGGCGTCTGGGCCGGGTTCGGGAGCGGAGGGGTCGGTGGGGAAACGACCGGTCTCGAGAAGCTCTTTGGCTCTGCTTCGAAGGTTGAAGCCAAACTGAATGAGGGTGAGACCGAGACCGACGCGAGAGCCAAACTTGGCCGCGTGGGTGGTGTGAAGGACATAGGTGAGGAGGAAGCCGACAAATTGGAACGAGACCGAGACGATCATGTTCCAGAAAAAGCCGAAAAGGTTGCCAGTGGGCATGCCGTCGATGAGAATGTCATCACCGCTAATCGAGCTGGACAAGGGGCCAAACGGCGAGTTGGAAGAGGGCAGTACAACGGTGGTGTCCCAGTAGGGCGGGACTGCATCGCGAAGGGCGTTCTGGTAAGACTGGCTGTCAGTTCAGGCTCAGAACGGGGTGGAGTCAGCTTACAGGTGGAGCATCCTTTTGCGTCTCTTCCGGTACCCACTCGACGCCTTCTCTGACGGTTGTGGTGTCAGGGCGTGCGGTGAGATTGCGGAAGACACCACTTTGGCCACCGCCGACAACCCGTTGGCCTGGTGAAGGGGGATCACGGCGGGGCAGGATAGATGTGGGGAGGAGCCCGCCGAGAAAGTGGCGGGGATGAGGGGCAGGACGAATGACTGGAGAAGTGGGTATTTCACCGTTTGTATTGCCAGGAGCAGGGTTCTCGGCCGAGTACTCCTGGAAGGGAGGCGGCGACTCAGGAGGGAGGGTCTGACGTGTCAGCTCGGACGCGATATGCCAGTGGTTCGACCTACGTAGTCTCGCTCGAAATCGTATTCGCCGGGTACGCGCTGCGATCCCGTCTGACCCGTCAAGAGACCACGAGACTCGTGCTCGTGATCATCGTCATCCGGTCCGTCGAAA
Organism: Tremella yokohamensis; assembly: GCA_024343385.1. Taxonomy (NCBI): domain Eukaryota; kingdom Fungi; phylum Basidiomycota; class Tremellomycetes; order Tremellales; family Tremellaceae; genus Tremella; species Tremella yokohamensis. Next base: position 104,670 of record BRDC01000042.1, on the reverse strand, counting down.
GCCGCGTCCATCTCGTCCGGGTCCGGCATGGGTGCTGGCCTGCGCGAACCAAAGCGGAAAGAGGATATCGAAGGTCGACGAAGAGAGTGCAGAGACGATCGGCGCGAGTGAGTGGGAGAGGTGGGTGATGATGGACCTGAAGCGACAGGGTTGTAGCGCGCCGACGACATGTTGGATGATGAGACGGGCAGAGGGATGGGTCTGACCGGGGTCAGCGCTGACAAAGGATGATCCGAGACGATAAAACTCGGTCATACGGACATCGATCCACATCCAACAAATGAGAGAAAGATGGACGATGCGGAAGGAAATGAAGAGGAGAGCCCATCATAGGGTGGTGCATGAAGTCTGTTGCACACGATGTGACCTCGCTCGACCCGCTTTGACCCAGCCACGACATCTGACCGGAAGGCCCGAAGGTCGACCGATCAGAGGGGCTGGAACGGGTATGGAGACGAGGTCGATAGCGACTTCGTTTATAATCACTTGGGCGGGAGAGGGGAAGGGGTGGGCAGCGCAGTAGAGGGAGAGAAGAGACGGATGACTCACATGAGATGCGGAAGTTTGGACTGCGGAGGGAGGTGTTGTCGAGTGTGATTTGAGCGTGTGACTCGCGTCTATGTGGTGTTTCAAGTGTCGACGGATACCATTACAACGATGATGGATGGGATGCAGACCCCGAGAGGGGCTACAGAGATGATATACGATGCTTACAGATGAGATGAGAGAGAAGAAGAAACAAAGAACGAGGCGGGGGGGATGTTGCCAAGAAGAGACGCTTGCGCCGTCGGTCACGGGCATTCGGCCGTGAATGACGTGTATTGTCACTGGCAGCAGTGATAAGGGTAGTCCCTTGCGTCAATACGTCATCATCGAACCTTCCCAACCTTCTATGGCGTCCAAGCGACCTCAACGCCTCTCTCTCTCTCTCAACATTACCTTTCTACTTGATACTCGACGACAACAGAGCATATCATCGCATACAATAACATGACTGGCAAACACGGAGAAGGCAAGACCGCCATCGCTGTCATCTGGAAGCCCAACGAGCACGCCGACGAGTACATTGTATTCGTCGAGGACGTCTCCGAGGTGGGTCTTGTCTTTCTCTCTCCTTTGTGCCGGGTCACACGACTCGATGGTATCCGCCATGATATGCAGAGTAGGAGAGCTGGGCTGACAGTCAGTACGAGCAATGGAAAGAGGACAAGTCGATCGCCCTCTCGCGTTTCCTCGGCCAGTTCGCCATTGTAAGTCCTACCTTCCTACTTTGAAGAGGGGAGAGGTCCAAGCGGCTGAACGGAGACAGTTCAAATCGTCCACGTCGGGCCACACCGGCACCCTTGGCGAAATCTCCAAACAGGAGATTGAGAACGCCTTCTTTGGCGACGACAAGAACGTCAAGGACAAGTCGCTCGAGTGAGTTTTGGGTGCGAAGCAAAGCGAGGCGGAGCCAAGCTGACGACGTCTCTTCTTGCTCCCTTCCCATCATTCCCTATACCTCCCGCTTGAACACGTAGAGCCGCCATCATCCTCATCCTCCAGAACGGCGCGATCCACAAGGGCGACCTGGCGTCTTCGCAGCACATCACCAAGAACCCCGCCAGGGGATCGGGCGATACCCGTGCCACCGGCGCCTTCCAGGGCTCGCACCGATGATCGATCAACAGGCGGCAGCTTGGTGACCGGAGAAGAAGAACGAGGAGAGAAGAGAGACGAAGCACATAGCATCATGAAGCAGCACAAAGCAATGCCAATGCAACAATGACGTCCATCTTCACGGATACATGCATGGTGGAAGAGGCTACAGGCTACATGGCGAAGAGTGCAGGGTGGGGACTACCACGGCAGCTCGAGGGGTTCAGTCTGGTTGGCGGCTTGCTCTCCCATGACTTCCTTGACATTACCGATCCCGCGGCCGCCCACTGATTGTCAATGGATTGGGTCGGATGAGACGTGAACGGAGGAAAGACCCACTCGGCGCCCACAGCTTGCCCGTGTGTTCCATGGTGAGGTCGTCGATAAACTTGCTAATAGGTACGGACGCCTCGGCAGGCGTCACGGCTGGTCGTCAGTGGCGGCCAGAAAGATTAGGTCAAAGGGAAGACCCACCGCCCATCTGGTCGTAGAACTGGTCGAACCCAGCTTCTTTAGTCATCTCCGTCTTGAGGAACCCAGGCTGGAATCAGCACACAGGGAGGAGGGGAGGGGAAGAGTCTCGTTGCGGTCGACGTCACTCACATGAATCATAACCACCACCACATCCCTATCTCTCAAATCAAAGCTCAACAGTCTCCCCACCATATTCCCAGCCGCCTTGCTCCCGTGATGTCCATACATCCCTCCTCCTTCTGCTTGTGTGCGGAGACCGATCGAGCCGGATTCCGAAGTGAGTAGGACGACTTTGGCTCCTGCGTTGAGGGAGGACGCGTGGGTGAGAGAAGAGACGATGAGGACTGGGGCGATGGAGCAGATCTTGTACATTTCCACTTGGTCCTTGTATGAGATGTGGTCAAAATCCTGCGTCATGAGCATCTCTCCTCTCGCTCACTTTTTACCCTCATCGCCGGTGACCTTTTTCAAAGTGTGTGACTTACCTCGGACTTGAGCAGACCCGCGACGACCACAACGACGTCCAGCGTGGCCCCTTGTAGTCCTCTGACAATTGTCTCTCCCACATCTTCTTTGGAACAGTCGACATCGGGTATGACGGTCACACCTTTCCGCCAGCCCTCACCAGCGGACGAAGATCGGATAGTGGCGAACACGCGCGAGCCGAGAGAGGCATAGTGGTCTGTCAAAGCTCTGCCTAGACCTCGAGATGCGCCGACGACGAGTACTGATGCGGGTGCCATCTTGTCTTTAGTTTTACTCGTCACGATGAGATGTCAATTGTAAGAGCCGCGGCTAGTGGTATATGTATAGGTGGTCATAGTCATGGCGTCATCTCCCCACTTTGCCCCACTCTACACCATCCTACGACTGGAGGGTGTGCATGCTCATAGACCTCGCCAGGTGAGGTTAGTCTCCACAGCAAGACTTAAAGTACCCACTACATCCTCGGCAGAGTTGGCAACTTCGACCCCATACTCACCAACATCGACTCTCCACTCGTGCTTTGCCGGGTCCCAAGCTGCAAACGACCGCCTGTCCAGAGAGACCGTCACTGTCTCTTCAACGCCCGGGTCGAGCAAAGCGGTCTTGGCGAATCCCTCCAGCGACTTGGTGGGTCTGCCAGAAGGGTGGCGAACGTACACCTGTACGACGTGTCTTCCGGCAGCTCGACCAGTATTGCGAACCGTCGCCGACACCTCGACTCTCGACCCAGCAGTACCTCCAAGTCGGCCGCTGAGGGACACACCGCCGATGTCGAAAGTGGTATACGACAACCCATGTCCGAAACAAACAGCCGGTGTAGTCCCACGCTCAATGTACCCCGCATACCCATTCGATAGTCCTTCGGCATACACCAACGACATGTCCTCTTTATTCCTTGGGAAGAGCTCGGCGGTAGGACAATCCTCGAGCCGTCTAGGCCAGGTGAAAGGCGACTTTCCGCTCGGGTTGACTTTACCAAAGAGGACATCGGCAATGGCATGACCGGCCTCTTGGCCCGGTACATGCGCATGCAGGATGGCTGCTGCCTCAGCGGCGCATGAGAGGTCCACGGCGCCGCCAGACTGGTTGATCACCACCGTATTAGGCTGCACGGCCAGTACGGCTCTGACCAGCTCGGCCTGATCACAAGGGAGTTGGATATCCGTTCGATCGACACCTTCCATCTCCCACTCGTGGGTCGTGCCGACAAACACGCAGGCCACGTCGGCGGATCTGGCAGTGCGCACAGCGTCGGCTATAAGGGTCTCGCGGCTGACGTCGAGGACCATACCCACCATCAGACCTTGACCCGGGACGGCGACCGATCCGACAGGATGTGATTGGGTGACGACACGAAGGTCGTAGGATCGGTCAGCATCGAAAATATGAGTAAAAGTTCGTTCGATGTCGTGCATCTCGAACAAGAAGCGTGCCATTCCGACCTCGCCTTCGGGGGCGTAGTCGTATATCTTTACGTTGTCCACGTAGACCTGGGCCGTATGACCGGAGATGACAGATAGGATGTAGGTGCCAGAGGTGGGGACGGCGATGGTGGCGGTCATCTCGATCTCGTATGTCGCTAAGGGGACTGGGGAAGTGACGTACGCCTCGACGGCCTCGAGTGCATGACGGGTGGTGTGCGGCTTTGCTGAGGCGACTGTACGATCCTCGCCTGCCCAGAGATGAAATTGGATATCGGTAGAGAAACGCTGGTCGAGTTTGGGTATACAACGGTGGACATACACGCCGTCCGAGTGTATAACTTCGAGATTACCGCCGCTGCCGCTTCCTGAAGCCTCGGCGACCGCTGCTCGTATCCCCTCAAGGGGTTTGACGAGATACGCAGGAATAAGAAGCTGTGAGATATTACGAGCCGTAGCGAGCGGACCAACGACCGCCAGTGTCTTCTTGACCGACGGAGAAGGGTCAAGGGGTAAGATGCCGTTGTTCTTGATGAGGATGACGGCTTCAGCTGCAGCTCGACGAACAAGAGCCACCGTCTCTGGCAGAAGGGGAGAAGGGCGATCTGGGACGGTCCGTTGAGCAGCAGAGAGGGGTGAGAGATCCTGTAAGAGCTTCATGATGCGCTCGCACGAGACGTCCAGGTGTGCCTCGGTAAGGGTGCCGGCTTTTATCGCTTCGAGGAGTCTGGGCCCGCGCGTTTGTGGGAAGGGCATCTCGAGGTCTAGACCGGCTTTGAGGGAGGCGATGCCGTCGCTGCGTCTCAGAACACTCGACCTAGGCCCAAGAGGAGGGAGGCAACTCGCTAGGTGCCAGACCAATCGCTCATGAACATGCCGTCCCACTTCCATTCGTCCCTCACAAGGCGGAGCAGCTGTTCGTTCTGACTGGCGGCCGTGCCATTCTGCACTCAGCTCTCTTCAACAACCAGACTGACCCTGGGTCTCGCGTGTCACGGGTAGGCAGCTTGCAAAAGAAGAGAACTCACCAGCTTGTTATAAGAGGTCATGATGGTTCTCGGACTCGCTTCTCTGACGAGAATCTCAAAGGGTCTCAGGTAGACCTGTCGCAGTGTCTGCTCGTCCACAATGACATTGTAGTCTTTTCGATCCGTCTCGGACTCGTTGCACACCAGGTGCTTGGCACAGACGGCGATACCTTCCTCGTGCACATCTGTAGTCAGCCTGAGGTAAATGTCAAGTCGCTAGAACTCACCAGAGACAAACGCCGCCCCGACCTTGCCCGCCAAATACCCATCCTCTCCAAAACTCTCCTGGTTCCTCCCGCCCCTGGGATCCCTATGCAGATTCAACGTCGGCGCCAGGTACACATCCGCCTCTTTCCACCGTGCCTCGCTGCCCAAGAGCCGGCCCACCGACCGTACGAGGTCGAGGTCCCAGGTCGCAGCAAGGGCAGTGGCGTTGGGCACGACGGTGGTGGAGGGGCCGACGATGAGGCCGTCGCCGTTGATACCCATAGGGCTGTCTGTGACTTTGGCCGGGTAGAGATTCAGGCGTGGGATGCCAGACGTGCGCATGAGGGCCGAACCGGAGAGGAGGGTGATCTTTTCCTCGAGGGTCATTTGGGCGAGCACCTCCCGGGGAGGGGAGTGGGAGGTGGTCATCCTGCGAGTTGACAGTCACGAGTGACAGTCAGAGAATGGATGAGACTGCACTGTTGAGCTAGTTGGTGACTGGCATGCCTGACGGCATGCATCTCCTACCTATACCATATCAGGATGTGAGAGACGTTACAGGCTAAGCGGAATTGGCTCGCGGCATAGGACCGACCCGCAGCGTCGGACCGGCGTCGGAGCGAGAGCGAGAGTCTGCAAATGCCGCAGCATTGCAGCTCGACTACGCGTAGTGGTATGTACAAGTACAATGCATCGCCTATGCACATCTATTCACGTCCCTATACACTCGAGATCACTTGCAGCAGCTCTTCTCGCCATTCTGTACGTGCCCGTTGGTCGCCTCGACCGCCGCGGTCGCCTGGAAATGCGACCCAGTCGACTTGTTCTCGTACAACTTGGACTGGTTGAACTTCTGCGTACTAGCAGGCACGTCGATCGCCGGGGACGCAGTGAAGAAATCGGCAGGCTTGATAGAAATCATGTGCGTCTCACAGGGCATCACCGGGAAATCCTCGACCCGAGGATTATGCGTCAAACCAAACGTGTGCCAGAGGACGAGGTCGGCGTTGTCCACGTTATCCTTGCGGGCTACCCACGAGCGGATCCCACTGGCTTTGCCGTTGCTCTGGTTGGTGTATCTGCCGCCGGAGAAGAGCTCGTCGTCGCGGTGGGCAGTGACGAAGATGTGGTGGTCGCCGAACTCGGCGCGCGCGTGGGCGACCGAGTCTGGGTGGGCGAGAAGGAGCTGGCTCGGAGCGGGGACGAGTTTGTATCCTACCGCTCGGCCAGATACTGGGTTGATGACGTTGGGGTTTTGGCTGAGCATCAGCATTGACCTTGACCCTGAAACCCGAGGAAGAGCTTACATCTTGAAGACGCGGTTGAGGTGGGGGGCGGCATCAGCGAACCCAGATTGGGTGATGGGTGTCTTGGCCACGGTGTAGCCTACACCGAAGCGGTTGTTCGCTGGCGGGTTTGACTTGTCAAATGGCATAGGAACCGAGTCCTCCTGGACGACCGTATTGGCGTGTCCGTCGATGGAAGGGTCTATGCGTACGCTGAAGAGATGTTGGTGGTTCGTAGCCAGCACGCCGGGGCTGACGACATTACCGAAAGGCGAGCTCTCACCGGGGACAATGGCGGCGGTACTGAGGATACCCGTTGCGCGGGTCTCGAGGTGCAGCCCTGCCGCTTGGTCGAGTTTCCATGCAAAGATGTACTCGTAGTTGGCGACGGTGATGATGGTCTGCAGCACCAACACTCTCGAACGAGTGACGGCAGGCTTGCCGGTACGGAAGTTGGTGTGTTTCCATCCGATACCTTCGTCCTGCTCGTGGATGCACACGACGCCTTTCATGTTGGTGGGCTCGCCGTGCGAGTTGAGGTGGTCAAAGTCGAGATAGAGGATCTCGCCGAGACAGTCGCATCCGAGCTGCAGCTCGTTGGCGGTGAGACCCGCGCCGACGTCGCCGAGGTCGAAGGCTTGTTTGCGGTGGTAGGGTGCGCGAGGGTCGCCGTAGGGCACGGTCATGTCGGACACGCTGAGCCTGTAGAAGACTTTCCGACCGTCGTAGCGTACGTCGTTGAGCACTAGGCCTTCACGGTAGTTGAAACCGATGTGCAGCGTCCACTTTTGCCATCGCAATACTCGGCCATCCACGGAGAACTGTCCTCAGCAACCTTACAGCTTCTCGGTCGGGGAATGACTCACGCTGGCACCTTCGGGCTGCAGAACGCGGTACGGCTTGATATCACGGCGCATAGCCAACCCAGCCTTCTCCCTGATACCCGCGTCGTACTCATTTGCTGCGTACTCATGCCACGGGAACGGCGTCCCTTGCTCCCGCAAGTCGAGCAGAGTCTTCTCTCCCTCCCCGCTGACGGGGCAGTACTCGAGCTTGACGAGCTCAAGAGTGTCGGCATAGACGGTGGGAATGATGGGCAAAGGGGCGGCATAGTGACACGAGTCGGGATCGTCGCTGAAAGAGAGGTAACACATGAACGATATGTATCGCGGTCCATCGTCGAACGAGTCGGCGCCTTATAGTCAGCATCAACCTGCTAATTTAGAGTCGCGGCGTACCGTAGATCCAGCCCTCTGCTAGGACCTTGGCGTTGGATGGTAGGTCGAGGGACTTGATTACTTCGAGAAACTTGGGGTGGGCCATGAGCGCATCTTGAGCGGCGATCATCTCGTCCATATCGGCGGGGACGTGGTGTCCCTCGGGCACTTTCTCGCATTGGGTGACGGTGGCAGATCCCGCGCGCGGGATGGACACGGTGTACTCTGTCTCATGTCAGCTTGGCACGCATGGCTGCCATGCGAAAGCCTACCATACCACGTCGCGCCGTTGTTCGACTTGTGTCCGACCAGCAGATCGGCCCTCCTCTCCAGCTCATCGCCCGTCACCTCTCCCGCATGCCATCGGTCCAAGTAAGGCGCAAGGACCTTCTTTGGCGGATCAAGCAGCTGAACGCTCTTGAACCACAATCGAGAGCCTTCTTCCTGTAAAGACGGCTTGGCATGTGCCCGGATAGCCTGGACGGCCGAGGCGATCTCAGCGGCAGAGATCGGGTCGAGAGGGTGCGGCCGGGACTGCGGTGTTGACACACCCACGGCCTTGCTGAAAGTCGCTGTGAGGCTGTTCAGAAGAGTCATCTTCGCTTCAGCTGGTTTGGAGACTGTTACGTGCAAGACAGACAGACAGTACGAGTTTCGATTTATAGCGTGCATGAGTTTTGGCGGCTCTGACGTCTGCTCAGCGCTAAGCGACCACGAGCTGGGAGAGATTAAGAGGTGTTGGCAGAGTTAGCAGAGTTAAGCGAGATATCGGGACTATGGGCCGTGCATCGCCGCTCCGCATTGGTCGGTAGCAATGGGGGAGAGATAGATATCTGATTCTAACGTTTTTCTTCGCAGCGACTTTTCGTCTTTGTTACTGATTGTAAGGCTCGATTGGCAGGTGACGCTGGCGCGATGCCCTTCGGTCAAGCAAGAGAAGCCTTATCAACAGCCGCCACGCTCTGTTAGCTCGCTTCAAGATACAGTCCCCGGGAAGAAGAGTGGTGCAGGATGCGGTCATTCTCACGCCTTGCGGGTAAATAAGAGCCCATCAGGTCGATTTGAGCCCGCAGCGTAGTACCAGAACGACAATGTCCAAGTCGCAAAACGAAACAGACTCTGCAAAAGTCGCAAGTGCGACCGAGGTGGCGGTACTCGTCGACGAGGCCGGACCGTCCGGCTCTACCGAACAGGCGCCACTCGTCAAGAATGCCTTCAGCCCTCTTGGCGCGCTGGCGTTCGGCTTTGCTGTCATCAACAGCTGGGTCGTCTTGGTTGTCGGTCTCGGGAGTGGACTCGCTTCTGGCGGTCCTACCGCTCGTATGTCTGTCCTTTCGTCTTGCAAACAGCGTTAAAAGGATAGTTGTATGGGGTTTCGTCTACTCTGGTCTTGCCAACATGGCCATGGTTCTCTCCCTTGGCGAGGTCTTTGCGGTATTCCCTACCGCAGGTGGTCAGTATCACTTTGTCGCCGTGTTGGCCCCTGCAAACTTGCGCGCGTTCGCCTCCTGGGCGACTGGACTCATGAACGTCTTTGGCCTGTGGCTAGGCGGCGCCACCTCCGGCTACCTGTCAAGTGAGATCTTGTTGAGAGGTCGAGCACTCAGCTAACCAGACAGCGGTGCTGATACTGTCCCTCATTGTGGTCAACAATCCCGACGTTGTGATCACCTCTGGCATGCAGTACGGTATCTTCGCCGCGGTCATCGTTCTGGGACCAATTGCGAGCATGATGGCTGGTCCGAGGTATGCTTGCCTAGCCCGCTCTTGCTGTGCTCATCTCAGACTCAATCGTTGGGTAGACACTTGCATGACCACACTGTCCATCGTCGGTCTGGCGACAATCACCATTACCCTCCTTGCGATGTCATCACCTAAAGCCAGCGGGGTACGTTCAACGCTTTGTGCAACAATTCGGACTGACAACAGTCATTCGTCTTCGCTGGCGTCAACAATGCCACAGGCTGGGACTCTACGGGTGTCGCATGGCTCATCGGTGTCCTCCAGGCTGCTTTCGCCTTCCTGGGCTTCGATCTGGTCTTCCACATCTCTGAAGAGATGCCCAATCCGCGGAAAGAAGGGCCACGGATACTCAATCTCTGCATCATCGTCAGCAGCATCACAGGGCTGTTCTTCATCATCAGTATCCTGTTCTGTATTCAAGACATTGACGAGGTTCTCGGTACGGCGTACATGTGAGTCAACATACAAACCGAGTTGGGATAGCGGACTGAACTGTAGCCTGCCGTTCGCCCAAGTCTGTATGGACGCCACGGGCTCCGTGGCCGCGACCAGCATCTTCCTCCTGATTCCTGCATTGATGTTCATCAACACAGTCCGCGGCATTGCCATGACCGCCTCCCGGGTGATGTTGTCTCTTGGCCGGGACAACGCTTTGCCATATTCCTCCAAGTTCACGATGGTCAAGTTCGGGGAACCCATCTACGGCGTCACGCTCAGCCTGTTCGTCATGCTGCTCTGTGGCCTCGTGCAGCTCGGTCCTTCGGCGGCTTTCAACTCGCTCACCGGGTCTGCCACCATCATGTTCGAGATCACATATAGTGAGTCGTCCGGTCAAGGTCACCCTAGCAGACTGACGGCCAGCCGCGCCAATCTTCCTCATGTTGCTGGGCGGGAGGAAGATGCTGAACCGTGATTACCCGACGAGGATGTACAACCTCGGCAGATGGGGCGTGGTGTGTAATCTCGTAGCTTGCTTCTTCACGCTAGAGGCGTGTGTTATCTATTGCTTCCCCGCGGCAAGGGTAAGCCTCGCGCATCAGGACGATAGGGGGGTTAGCTGACCGTAGCCTGTAACGTCGGCCAACATGAACTACGGTGGGCGCGTCGAGTAAAGCTAGACCAAGCTGACCTCAGTCATCGTGTTTGTAGGCTTCTTTTTTGGGCTTCTCGGTACGGTTTGGGTATTCTGGGCAAAGGGGCGCTTCATGGGACCAGACGTGAGCAATCCAGGCATAGAGGGGCGGTGAGTGCTGATCAGGCAGAAAGAGGCGATCATGGCGATTGCGAATCGTGGCAAGGAGAGCTCGCAGCTGGAATCACTGGATCCGGTATTGGTGGAAGAGTGAAAGCATGCAATGTTAGCGTAGATAGTCGTTGTAGATCTGGTGGTGCTGGGATAGCTGCTGGTGGTGGTGGTGGACCCTGAGAAGCGGAGCGGCACCCGAGATGAGATGAGACGTACCCGACATATGTTTTGCGGCATTTTCCTCTGTCCATTCGAGATCACAGATGAGAGGGCATGATCGACCTCGATGAGGGCAGGACCGAGGAGACCAGTGCCAATGCCCAGTCTGTAGCTGGACCATCGCGACGGACGCGCACTCGACTGGGATGTCTGGTGTGTCGGTACCGCGGAGTCAAATGCGACCTCGGTGCGTATCGTCTATAGACCTACAAGCGGCACGACGTGGGTGTCAACTGACTGCGTAGGGAAGCCCGAATGTACACGATGCGTCAACTACGGGGCAGAGTGTGTGTACGCCGCGAAAAAGGTGTACGACCCGCAAGAGCTGGAGACGCGTTTGCGCAAGGGGAAGAGGGGACGATCGTCTGCCCATGCCTCGCCTCTTACCGACGCAGAGGGCTCGGTCAAGCCTGTGGAACCCGCCCATACTGTCCAATCGCCGGCGCACGCTTTGCAGAGGAGGATGCCGCACATGTTGGAGAGCAGTATGGACAAGATGGGGCCTATGGAGATCTTGGCGGCGTTGTGTAGGAGCACGAGGATGGCGCAGTTCTTCGTTGGACCCACGGAGCCTCCTGACTTTTTACGGGCTGCTTTCCCCAGCGACAATGATCTGAGATGTGTGAGTGTTCACTGTGATGCTTGCAATGGTGCAGAGCTGAGGTCAGTTCCATCACTGCATCACCTATACGCTGTCCATGCTGGTGGTGGACGAAGATCACAATCCCTGGGTGGAAGACGTCGCACCCCTCTTCCTCTTCCCCGCGGCAGAAGCACCTCTAGCGGCCGAAGCACTGAAACAGTCAATGCTGGCAGTGGGCGCTGCACATCTCTCATAGTGCGTTCCGCACTTGTAATGTGACTCTAGCTGATACAATGTAGTCTACATGCCCGCGGATCCGAGACGGCACTGGGCGAAGCATCAAAGGAGTTGAGCACGACCTACAGATCAGCGGCGGTAAGGCTACTCCGAGCTGCCGCTAGTATAGGCTCTGAGATCGGCCACGACGCATACCTCGCTGCGTGTACAGCGCTGATCACCCATGCAGTGAGCACGTCAGCGCGTTGAGCTCGAGTCCAGCTGACATACAGGTCTTCGCAGCCGACCCTAGCTGGCGGGAGATATTCCGCCTAGCTCTGCGCTCGATCCGCATGAGAGGAGGTGCGACCAAGATGCTGTTTGGAGAGAGCGGGACCGAGTCACCTTCACGCTTGAGACGGTGTATCGTGGAGCAGCTAGTCCTGTGTGATGTCTTTCGTGGGTACACCACACAGACTCGGTCTGAAGGCGTAGCTCACGTAACAGGCTCCATGACTGTCCGGGAGCCCTGCTCCCTTCTCGGGCAAGACTCCCAGTGGTGGGAGATGCTGGCGGTGAATAGCATGCCGGGCCTCGATGTAAGTCTGACATCTCCTCGAGTGGTCGCAGAAGCTCATAGCAGTCTTTCGAAGCCTTGGCGGGGATGGACCGCGGCATCATCCGTCTAGCCGCTCGCGTCCTCAATTTTCTCCCTTCAGCCCTCCAGCACGCCCAGTCGACGCTTCCGCTGGCCCCACTGCCAGAAGCGTCGATTCTCCTGCACGACATGAATCGGTGGTACGCCACTGTAGCTCCGACCATATTGGTGGCCCGCACGCGCACTGGGTCTTTGACCATGTGGCACGCGCTCAACATCATCCTACTGCGGTACTGCCTAGAGCGGAATCTGGATGATCCGGCTGTTCAGCTCAGCGCGAGATCTATCCTGGAGATCTTGGAAGCGGCGGGCGACAAGATCGAGTATCTCAACTGGGTGAGTAACACTCTGATCACTGTGCTCCAGCTCAACCTGATCAGTCGCTCATTGTGTCGTGCTCAGTGGTCGTCGATCCCGCTCAACGAGCGATTGCTCGAGGCTTGCTCGATCTGTTCGCCTACCAGTGCTGCTACGAGCTTCAGGTGATTCGAATCATAGTGGAGGAGTGCTGGAAGAGGATGGATCAAGGCGCAGACCGTGAGGGTTGCAGCTGGTGGGAAATATTGCACGAGATGGGCATTCCCGTCTTACTCGGCTGAGCCGTGTGTTGTATAATCAATAGTCATCTCACCAATCAGAGCCAGCAGCTGGCCATGATATCAGAAGCCAGTGTGCTATTTGTAGACCAGCATGTGGCAAGTCGGTTGAGTGCCACTGGCGGGGCGCAGCCTTGCAGTCTACTAAATTACCGCAACACGAAACACCATCATTACGACACGCCTCTCTCTGATTGGCTGCTGGGGGCGGAAAGCCAAAAATGGCGGCTGCTTATCATGCTTTTTGCTGGGTGGTCAGCGTCGACTGCGGCGTCGACCAGCCGAGTGCGGGGAGAACGAGTACGTTACCCGCGGGGCCGGTGAGGGAGGGAGGTGTACCAGTAACTTAGAAATGACGCCACTGTGGTCCCCCGCCTCTTGACGCGTGCGCAACCCGGTGCCTCTCGGCGATCAGGTGGTCTATTCATAGCCGTTCACAGATATCATTTGGAGGTCTGATTGGAGGTTGGTTGGTGTTGTGGGATGGTCTTATCGTCGTGTGTGTGTTGGATGAGTGCAAGGACAGAAGGTGGGAGGTTGGTCCCGATGGTCTCCCATGCCCAGCATCGAGGTGTGGCGACGGACGCGGATGGGAACTGGGGAGGCAGAACATGGGAATGGACTGGGGACTCAAAGTACCTGATGCGACACGTTGTTGTTACACAATCATACCGTCGACGAGACTGCAGGTCTGAGAGCCCGTCAAGTTTAACTCGGCGACGTGTAGACAGCCTACTGTACAGCGCAACATTCATAGCGAGACAGGACGAGCAAGATGTCCTCTCCCGACTGGCTAGACACGGGGTGGGTGTCCTGCGGCTGAGGCTCTGCTGCACCCATCGTCTAAGGTGGGCGCGCTGACAACCAGTGACAACGCCTGGCAGCTGACCGCCGCCTCGTTCGTGGCCTTCCAGTCCGTGCCCGGGCTGGTGATACTCTACTGCGGTATCAGCAAGACGAAATGGGCGATCAACTCTGCCTTCATGGCCTTCTACGCCTTTGCCTCGACCCTCATCGTGTGGGTGCTGTACGCGTACAACATGGGGTTCGGAAATCAGTGGATACCAATCTGCGGTGTGCCGTACCCGATCGTCGGTATGGATCATGAGCTGCGACAGTCAACGTTGCCCGCAGCGGCGACCGAGCAGAATTATCCTCTCAGTACCATGGTGTACTTTCAGTTTGTCTTTGCGTGAGTCACTCGCACAGCCCTGCGCCAGTGGTGACTGACTCGCAGGGCGATCACGACTGTCATCCTGGCGGGGGCGCTGCTTGGCCGGATGAACTTTCTCGCATGGATGGTGTTTGTCCCACTGTGGATCACCTTTTCCTACACCATCGTGGCCTTTTCCATCTGGGGCGGTGGCTTCTTGTTCCAGCGCGGTGTCATTGATTATTCTGGCGGATACGTGATTCACCTTTCGAGCGGTACCGCAGGCTTTATAGCGGCCGCGATAGTCGGCCCGCGTGCGCCGCAGGACAGGGTCGAGCACAGGCCCAACAACTTGGGCTTTGTCATGGTCGGCGCTGGTCTCCTCTGGACAGGGTGGAACGGCTTCAACGGCGGTGATCCTGTAAGCACACTTGCTGCTATCAGTGGAATCGGCTGATTCCTGCAGTATGCCGCCTCCCCCGATGCGGGTGCCGCCGTCCTCAATACCAACATCTGCACCGCCACTTCCCTCTTGACCTGGACGTTCCTCGACTATTTCTATTACAAGAAGCCTGCGATCCTCGGTTCGGTTCAAGGTATGATCACCGGCCTTGTGGCCATCACCCCTGCAGCAGGTGTGATCGCGGGCTGGGCAGCCATCGTCATGGGGATCCTGTCCGGCTCTGTCCCCTGGCTCACGATGAACCTTCTCGGCAAGAAACGCCCGTTCGTCTGGGTAGACGACACGCTGGGCGTCGTACACACGCACATGATCGCCGGTTTCCTAGGCGGTTTCTTCACTGGTATATTCGCCACGATCGAAGGTAGCGCCGCGTTCGGCATCACCAATCCTGGCGGCGCTATCGATCGGAACGGTCACCAGGTGTGGATACAAATTGTCAGCGCCCTGTTTGTCATTGCTTGGAATATGGTCTGGACGCCTCTCATCCTGTTATTCATCCGGTTTGTGCTTCGGATTCCGCTCAAGTTTTCCGACGCGGTACTGGCCATTGGGGACGATGCTATCCATGGGGAGGCGGCTTATGCGTACGAGAACCTGCCGTTCTTGGAGCGCGGGGCGGGCGGTGGGCACGGCGCTGCAGCCGATGTTGCAGAGGACGACAAGGTCAATGGAAAAGGGGCACGGGAGGTGCCTTCCACCACGTCGGCGGTCGTCGTGTAGACGATACTGCCGCCAACCGTAGAGCAGAAATCAGTGCATCTCTTCAACGAGACACCGTCATGTTCGTTTCCGTAATCTCCGCTTCTTAGGAAAGTCGGTGTTGGTAGTGAAATCAGTAGTTTCCGCGTGCTGAGAGGTTTGGCGAGGACTAAAGCCTTATGCATAAGTTTGAGCGAGTTTGGTGCACCGCGTGGCGAGGAATGACGCACCTGTAGCTGCGCGATATACCGCAGGTCTATTCTGGGAGTGCGGAGGGAGATCGTCGGGACATCCCATGTCGCCCACTATCTGGACGACCAGTGGGCATCTTGAGTAACAGCTTCAGGTCAACAGTGCTCATCGCCATTCGCTCAGCATGTCGAGGCGGCCCCGCCTGCATCCTTAGGCATAGCCTCGAACGAACAGAGCACAGTGGAAGATGCCAACACGGCGAGTACCGGGAAGCGGGCCGGACCCGCCGGCGTCGCGCGTCGCCACCGAGACTCCCGTATCGGTGGTGGCGACAGAAACACTAGCGACGTCGAGCAACTCGTCGATAGACAGTGGAGACGTCCCGAGCCTGCACTACTACGTCGTCCGTGCTCCCCTCCGCGGGTGGCAGACTTGTTGCTGACTGACGGACAGTTCTTCGGCATCATCGGCACCGTCTTCCTGACGGGTGCTGTGCTCTTCTATCGCGCTTCGCAGCTGCGCCGTCGCCGGCTCAGAGAAGCGGCCGAACGAGCGCGAGCCGGAGGGGGAGCCGGACTGGCTCCTCATGATCGTACCGAACTCTGGGGTCTCGGTGGGCTGGCAGCATATACGTCCGACGGGAGAGACCGATTTGGTCTTCCGTATCCATACCCGTCGAGTGAAGGGGCGGGAAAGGGGACGGACGATCGGTGGCAGAAGGTGCCAGAGCTGCTCGAGACGACCTTCCTCACTCCGGTGGACGGTGAAAGTATCGACGATTGGGATATTCAAGTGAGTTATTCTACGAGTACTCTCGCGGCAATGCTCGATGGCACAACTGACACCGCAGCCTCTGGCTGTGTTCACCAGCGGGCCCATTTTCAAGAAGTCACAGCCGAGCCTCACGTCTCGTTCAGTAGAGTCCGTGCATCGCGTCTCGCCTCGCGACATGGGACCGCGACCACGACCGCCGCCAATCCACATACCACTGACCCTGGCACCTCTCCGACGGTCCATCTCGTCCCGTCGGCGGTCTCTTTCACCACAGTCAGGTGGCCAACAAGAAAGGCGCCGTTCTAGCGGGTTCTCCTTGACGAGTCCTTTGGACACAGCAGCAATGCCCGTCTTGTCAGAGGAGAGTCTGAGCTTAGAAGAGGGCACTGTTCTGCACATTGCGGCGATCATTAGGATGCCGCGGGAAGACACGGAGGTCGACTTGGACTCGGACGTAGCTTGGGAGCCTGGCATGGAGCTGTGTGTCTGGCGAGGAGTTGTCGGGAAGGATGATGATTATGGCTAATGCATGACAAGCTTGGGTGTCTGCTGGGTGATGTCTCGGAGCAAGGTGATTCAAGGTGGTTTAGCCGTCGGCTAAGCCAGATCGACGATTAGATCCGATTGACTCGTTCCAGCATTCGAGGCTGCGAGTCTAAACTGCCCATAGCTAGCTTAAAGACATGAGTGACGATAGGGTCGTCGTCGTGACGGTCCCACTGCCAGAGCTCGGCTTGAGCAAACTTCGAAAACATTTCCGAACGGTGTACTACTGCCCAGAGGGAGATGTGCCGCCGGACGCGTTCCCAGTAGTAGAGCTATGGTTATGCGGCTGGTTCGGCTTGCCAGAATCCATCGGATCACCATCCCGACTCCCTCGACTCCAGCATATCCAGCTCAGCACAGCTGGCGCAGACAAGGCACTCCGGAATCCGCTCATCAAGGAATTCGGGGCACGAGCATCGAGTAGCGTCGATGGAAGACCAGTGACGATGAGCACTGCGGCGGGGGTGCATGTCCTGAGCATACCGAACTACGTTGTGGCTATGATCATCAATATCAGTTCGCAGATGTATCGGCAGGTCGAGCTTGGGCGGGTGAGTACCCAGCGGGCGGAAGAAGGACAAGGACTGATGGGTGTAGAGATACAAGGATTGGCCGTCGAGGGAAGAGGTGGATCAATCTGGGGCGTCGAGGTTCTTCAATCGCAAGACGTACGGCAAGACCGCTGGCTTCTTGGTGAGTTGTTCTTCTATCCGTCAGTCGTGTGGCTGATAAGCAGGGCTATGGGGCGCTCGGGCGCGAGTCGGCGAGGTTGTGCAAGGCGCTTGGGATGCGGATCATTGCGGCCAACACGTCTGGACAACCTGCACCGCAGGATGGGGTAGGTGCTCTGTCGGCACGTAAAGCACGAGCTGAGATTGCAGTACATCATCCCTGGGACCGGTGATGCAGACGGTAAGTCTTGTACTCGGTAGGGCGAGACGGCAGCTGATGTTCAGGCTCGTTGCCTGAAGAGTACTTCTCGACGAGCGACCCCGAGTCGCTGGGACGATTCCTCCGACAATGCAACGTGTTGGTATGCAGCATGCCAAGTACACCGAGGACTGTCCACCTGCTGGACCGAAGAAAGCTGGGTGAGCTTCCACCTCCAAAGACCATCTACCGACACGTTGACCCTCAGCTCTGCTCCCCAAAGGCGCCATTCTCATCAACGTCGGTCGAGGAGATCTCATCGAGTCTGGTACGTGCGATACAGGATCAATAAGGGGGCTGACCGATCTACAGGCGAATTAGAAGCGGCACTTGACGTCCCCGACCACCTCCTGGGAGCGGCCATCGATGTGACTGACCCGGAGCCGCTGCCGAAAGATCATCCATTATGGTCGCATCCCAAGTTGCTCATCACCCCTCATCTTTCCGGCGATGCCGAAGGGGAATTCGACCTTGCCGTGGACGTCTTCCTTGCCAATGCTCAGCGGCTGGCCGAGGGGAAGCCGGTGCTCAATCGCGTGGACTTTGAAAGGGGATATTGACGGAAACCCCAAGTTCTCTACTGTTAGTAACGGTTAGAAATTAGATCGGTAGAACTTGATGACAATGCCATCTAGCGTTGTATGCATGCCATGCCTCGCAGCGCTCCAACAATTGTTCACCACGGCCGCAGGTCGTACTCGCGCTCCTCTTCCGTGTCGAAAAAGTTGATTGGCCACGCCGCAGGACGATAACCAGCAGGGACATTCCCACGGACGGGGTTGGCTTTGCCTGCCGCAGAGACCAAGTTGAAGTCTTCTTCACTGAGCACAAAGTCGTCAAAGTTGGCCTGATCGTCAGCATTCTTGTTGATCGAGCTTGAAGAGGAGACGCACTATGATACGACTGGGTGTGACGGATTTCGGGATGACGCAGAAGCCTTGTTGTGCACACCAGGCTATACAGACTTGTGCTGGCTGTTTGCCGAGCTTGTGGGCGACGGACACGATCTCGGGGAGGTCGATGATCTTGGGCTTGCCAGTGGTGTTGTTACCTGTGGGAGAGTAGGCGGTGATCTGGATACCTTTCGACCTGCCTGCAACCTGTCAGCAATCGACCTCGACTTCTCATATGTTAATAGGGGAGGAAAGGTTTGGACTCACAATAGTCGAACAGGGCCTGGTCGTTGACACCGGGATGACATTCGATCTGGTTGAAAGCGGGCACGACACCAGTGGCATCGATAATGGTCTCGAGTTCCCTGATACCAAAGTTGCTGACGCCGATGGACCTGACCTTGTTGGTCTCTTTCCAAATACGGATCATCTCTTTCCAAGTCGTGACGATACCGGGGTGATCGCGGTCGATATGCCGCTTTGGAGGGTTCGAACCGGGTTCGACGGGCTGGAGGGTATCTTGGCTCGGGACAAAGGCGACGGGGAAGTGAACGAGGTACGAGTCGAGATACTGGACGCCGAGCTGCTCGAGGGTGGCGTCGAGGTCTTTCTCCACCAGACCGGGGCGGTGGCTCGTGTTCCATAGCTTGGACACGATGAAGAGTTCGGAGCGGGGGATGTTGGCCGCTTTGATACCTTCGCCAATCTCACGCTGGTTGCCGTAGACGATGGCGCAGTCGATGTGTCTGTACCCGTGCTCGATGGCGCATTTCACCCTGCCCTCAGCCGCGCTCGTCTCCTCTCAGTCGACGGACTCACGCAGGACCAACTTCTCCCGGTTTGGATAGCCATGTCCCGTAGCCGATCAGGTCGACTTCCTGCCCGGTATTACTGATCGTCAGCACCTCGACTTTGCGGCTTTCACTGAGCTCACAGCTTGGCGCGGCGATGCAGGGACATGGTGTTAGGTGATCTATTAGTCTGTAAGAGTATACGAGACGCCAAAGGTCTTGTCCCAGCCCCAACATCGTTATTTACTTGTACTTGTTTGATAGTGGATGAAAAAGAGACGAGACAATTAACAGAGCTTCGGACCGAGACCCTCAGCATCGATGGATGATCAGACCGCTTAAATACGGAGCACTTGGAAACCTGAAAGCGAAGAGAGCAGCTATGCATAAGATGCGTTGACGTCGCTGGCATCGATCATAAGAGCATTAAAGATTGTCCGTTGTGATGTCTCGCCTAGAAGAAGACCGCGGCGATGCCACCGAGCGCAGCAATGGGAGCCACCAAGAAGATGGCACTTGGACCGGCTGACCGGTCAGCCGCAGAGGAAGACTTTGATGCCGAAGCTGCGGCAGCTGTGGCCGAGCCAGCGCTGCCAGAAGCTCCTGAGCGCGAGGCCGACGCGCCAGACGATCCGGCCGAGCCGGACGCGGCGACGCCGGCGGAGGAAGCTGCGCCGCTAAAGTCTTGCGAGATGGTGCCGTACGACGTGGGAGCAGTGGCCGGGGTGGTGGTCAGACCAACGTCGTCGAGGACGGCGGCGGTAGACTGGTAGCCTAGGTCCTGGGCAGGGAAGAGGTCGGTCGAGTGGTAGTATACGCAGTTGGAGGAGGCGGGGATGCGAGGTGTCCACGGGAGGGTGGATGTAGCTGGGAGGGATTCGGGCTGCGACCAGGTGTACGCTGGAGGTCAGCCAACGCGCCAGCGTCCCGTGGGAGCCTTTGCGACTCACTCTGCCCGCCAGAGGTGTACGTCCCGACCTCGTCCTGAAGATCACCCTCGCATGCGAGGAAGACGCCAGGCTCGTAAGCAGCCGGCATGTTGTAGTTGCACCCGATGAGGTCGTAGATGCTGCTGGGTCAGCCTATCTCTCAGTGAAAATCCGAACAGGTGGATCTCACTTCTGGCAGTAGTTGAGATCGGTCGAGTAGTTGGGGTCGCACAGCTTGATGCAGAACTGGTTCGAGCCGACAAAGTTGTTCCACGATTCTGCGACTCAGCGACGTACATGACAGGTTCAAGAAGAGGCCTACCCGTTTGCTGGTATGTGGAGTTGTCACCAGATGGGAGACCGGTAGAGTACATCAGTCCACCCAGGGGGTTGCCCGCCAAGTCGGCGCCGTGGGGGTCGAGCTCGCCTCCCGGGTCGGTCGGGTCGAGGTTGATGGCGGTCTGGTTGAACCATCCCACGACCTGGATGTACGCCTCGGTCCTCATGAACTGGGAAGGTCAGACACGGCGACATCGCACGCCATTGTCCTGCGAAAGCTCACCTGTACGCCAGTGAACGTGCCGGGAGGAAAGATGCGGGAGCCATGGCCCGACTTTGTGCACTGGGGTCAGTTGAGAGAGTCGGCAAATTGCTCAACTCACGTAGGCTACCACCGCGGCCTCGACATCGCTGATGGTCTGATTGGGGAACAGGCCTGGTGCACCCCAGAAGCAGAAGTCTTGCTCGGTCAGCACGCGCCTTTGTGACACTTGTCACTCACCATCGATCGAGTTGACGACGGCAGTCTGACATTGCGAGTCGGGACCTTCGGTGGTCGAGTTGCACTGGTTGTCTGGGCGTATCAGCGAGATGCCTTGAGCGAGAGGACGAGTTGCTCACAGCCCGATTGAGGTCCTCGTCCGACGGCATAGGGGTTGACCTGATACGGGATGGCACTATAAGGGTAAAAGTAGCTGCAGAGTCAGTCTCTGTCCAGTGGTCGAGTGGGGAGAGCCTACTCTGTGAGAGGGAGCGGAGAGGTGGTCTCGTAGGTGGTCGCTGCGGAGGATGCTGCCCTGGCCAGCAAGGTCGGCTGGGGTGCGCTGGTGATGGTGGTGAGATCGGCCACGGCGAGAGAGGCAGAGAGGCCAGCGGCAGCGAGGCCGAAAAGGAGCATGGACATGGTGAGATTCGGCAACGGTTGTTTTCAATATGGACAAGCTAAGCAAATGACAGTAGAGCAAGAACAGGACGGGTCAGCAGCGTCAGCGTATATACATACGATCGCGAAACAGCACCCAGATCGAGATGGAGAGCGCGCTACGCGAGTCCCGAGTTTGCGGCTTTGGTGACACCCAAAATAGCCTCAATTTGCTGTGCTCCGTTCATGTTTTGCTCGTAACGTTAATGCCCCGGCTGACCCCTTGCCCACGGCTCTGGCTCTCCGTTTTGCGTTGCGGAGACGAAGATAGCTTTTGTCTGCGAAAGGAGGTATTCCGAGCACCTGAAGCAAGGATCGTTCTCAGAAAGAGAGAGAGAGAGAGTGAGAGGGAGAGAGAGACGGTCTCTCTCTCCGTGTCAGGGTCGCATCCGACGCCGCGTTCCACCCATCATGTCAACGGCGCCGCTCTGCAAGGCCGCTGTCATCGCCTCTTCGATGGAATCAATCTTATTCACAACGTCAATGTCGAACGAACAATCAAACAGTCGATGTGAATGGTGCTACGCAACATGTTGACGATGCCACGACGTCTTCTGGAGCTATCCCACCTGGTCGGCCGAAACATCGGACCCATCGAACACCTGCGCAGTCGACTTTGCTTTTTCTCAACGCTGCGCAGCCAGACCAAAATCAGCTATAAATCAGTACGCAGGGATCACCATGTAGTGTCTCTGCAAGTCACATCCCTCGCCGTCGTTGGGTAACATGATCAAAGCTTCCGTCGTCCTGTTGCGGACACTGGTTGCGCTGGCAGTGGGATCGATGGTCATCGCCGTTCCTCTTGTCGAGAGCGGTTCGCAATCCGCCTCCGCGGCCGTCACGAAGCCCCAGTTCTCCAACCGAGTAGTCTTCATCAGACACGCCGAGAAGGGCTGGGCGCCGGACCAGAAACCAAAGGGCATGGATCTGCAAGGTCCTTTCGAGGCCGATGCAGGGCGCAAGGATCGCAAGGTTGGACGAGGGGGTTGGGGCAGGGATCGACCTGGAAGGGGTGGACCGGGTGGGCCTTGTGGACCAGGGGACCATCCAGACGGTCCGCATGGGCCTCACGGTCCCGGTGGACCCCATGGACCTCATGGACCTGGTGGTCCTCACGGTCCGGACGGTCCGGGAGAGCCTGGTGGTCCTGGCGCCCCTGGTGTTCCCGACAAGTTCCCAAGCGGATTGAGTGACAAAGGGAGGGAGCGAGCACAATGGTTGCGCACGGTGCGTGTCCCTTTTAGTTGCACGCGGACGAGCTGACCTGTCTAGCTGTTCGGCAACGAGTCGGAATACGACTTTGGCCTCATCTTTGCTGCCCCGCGGATTTACGATGAGATCGAGTTTGAGCGGACCTACGCCACGGTCCTCCCTCTTGCTGAGGACCTCGGCCTAACCATCGACATCAGCTGGTGAGATACAACAACCCTAAAAATCCAAACAAGCTGACACTTCAGCGCGAACGAGGTCTACTCCTGCATCGCAGACCGTATCGAGGCCTTTAGCCAGGAATCAGACAAGGACATCCTCATCAGCTGGGTCCGTGTCGTCAACGGCCGTGTCCATTGATGCCTAGCTGACCCCCTAGAAACACCGCGATCTCAACCTCATCGCCACTGCGCTCGGTGCACCCAATGCCAAACGAATCTATCCCGACAACAGGTGCGCTAGCGCCTTTGGCATACACCTCTGCACGGCTGACCCTCAGGAACGATGTCATCTGGATCATGCAGGACGGAAAGATTGTCGAGAAACGCTCTCAGCACTGCCCTGGGCTGGATGACGGGCGTGTCGACGAGAATGATCCCGACCTCGAGGTGGAGCAGCCAGATGAAGACGTTTCGACCTCCAAGGTGCCGGTATGGGACACCGTCAAGGCCGCACTCGACACTGTGCTTTGAGTATAGATCTTTGAGACCGATAGATGCCATGCCTGTATATCGTGATCAAGCCGCTCACCAGGATTCGAGAGGTAAAGGGTGAAGCTCATTCGGTACAAGGCCCTCAGTATCGCAAACTAGACTAGACACTGCACAAATTGATGAGAAACGATTGCCGCGATGTTGTACTGTACCGACTTCCCCCGCCTACCATCCTTCTGACTGTGTACCCTAGGGAAGCGATTCCTCACACTCTGTGGACGTTCTCGACATGAGACACCGCTTCTTTCTCTTCACCTGGCTCGAGCGTCTTGCGAACATGCACATGCGCGGCCAGCTCCGAGGCAGCCTGCCGTCGACCCTCTTTCGTACCGTAGTCAAAGACCATGGAGACCTCCTCGATCGAGAGCTTTTTGGTCTCGGGCACGTAAAAGTAGATGAAGAAGAGGTAAAAGACCTGAATGCCGATATACACGGCGTAGCTGGGTGTCGTCAGCAAGAATGTTCCGAAGCGGCCGGCTCACTATTTCCACTGGATCGCCGCAAGAGCGACGGGGTTCACGAATTGATTGAACGCATTGGCGAGGTTCTGCTCGGTGAGGTAAATGGCGAGACCCTTGGTGCGCAGGTTGTAAGGCAAGATCTCGGCCACATAGGCAAAGTTGAGCTACCGTCAACACGACAGAAGCACAAGTCGTGCTGCACTTGCGGGAGTCCAAGCCAGATCGTACGCGCCGAAAAATAGGAACAGGAATGGTACCGCTGCAGTTCCCAGCGCTTCCTTCTTGGTCTTGGCAAATGCCGCCGAGAAACCCATGACGAAGGAGAAGAAGACAATCATGAGTGCTGTGGAGGTGAGGAACATGGGTCGACGGCCAAAGTTGTCGGCGTAGAGTCCGGCCAGCTCGGCGAGGACGAGGTTCCAAGCGGCGATGCCTGCGTTGAGGCCGGTGATCTTCAGCGGTTGTGTGATCCCCAAGCTATTCAGGATGGGCGAGAGATAGCTGCCATCAGTCCAGTGTTTTTTTCTTTCTGCAGCTGCAGAGATGACCCACTAGGAGACGACACCTTGACCCGTCCACACGCAGCCGATACCAATGAGAGAACCGACGAGGGACCGTTTTCTGTTCCCAGGTGTTCTCAGCAGGTCCAACTGGCGATCGGCTCAGCGAGACTCCAGGAGCGGAGCCCGAAGCTCACGTAAGAGGTCTTGTTTGCAACCTCCTCTTGCTCCAGCGCGTATTGTATCTCGGCCATTTCCCAGCTGATTAGGGGGTCTTGTTCGTCGCCGTTGGCGTGCAACTTGGCCAATAATCGCCTGGCCTCGTCGTGCTTGTTCCATTTGCAGAGAAAGCGGGGTGATTCGGGCGCCTTCCAGATGATGGCGAGAACGATGATCGGACCGACAATCATGATTAAACAAGGGAGCCGCCACGCCCATTCGGAATCAATGTACAGACCGACGACTGGCTGTGAGCCAACGACTGCGGCCGTCGTCCGCGAGACTTGCTACACATGATTGCGCTGATCAACGAGCCAGTGTAGTAGATCCCGTAATACATGGCGGCTAGAGACGCACGGAAGCGGGGGTGTGCGGTCTCTTGCAGCAGAGCGGGCGCGGCGACTTTTGTCATTGACCCGCCGATCCCGAGCACGACACGGGCTGAGTGAAATGAGCGACACCTCTGGGCAGCTCGAGATCTACCTACAGACGATAAACTGGGTCGTGTTGGGTGACAGAGCGTTCCAGATGGCACCCGCAATGACAAAGACTGATCCGATCCCGATGCACCACTTTCGACCGTATCGACCAGAGATCCAGTCTGAAGGGAAGGGGACGACCACTCCGGGGATGAAGATGGCGGCGGAAATCAGACCCAGCCAATTGCCTGTGGGGCTGTGAAACTATCTCGACGACTCAGCGATACAATAACGAGCGGAACGGTCCAAACAGCGCCTACGCTTTCCATCGAGGGATCGCCTGAAGACCAGTGAGCAGCGCTTGATCATCTGTCGTGAGTGCGAGGGGCTCTTGCTTCAGACTTCACTGCGTACATCCGAGATAGTATGGACACAACAGGCACGACATGCAATAGAAGACATTCAGCCGTAGTGAGGGATCCTTCCACCACTGGGGTGCGGCGTTGTCTAGGATCAGACACGTAGGGTGTTGATTCCTTCACCTACTGGGTACTTTGTCATAAGTCGCAGAGGTGTGACCCGACATTGTCGCGCACGGAAAATTCGAAACAACGCAGGCGAATCAGCCGTCGCGCGCCAGACCACGGCATATATCCCCCTTTCCTGACCATGGACTATGGACAATTGGCCACGGCCCTGCTATGGTTGGGAGGCGAGAAGAAGCGGCAAGTGCTTGGGGGCCCTCACAGGTCAATGCGGGGGACCGCGAAGAGGGCGAAGAGCACCGCTGCTAAATCCACGGATCATTTGCTGGGGGTCCCCGGAACACTGCCCGAATTTGCGGCTCAGTCTGTACAGGCGTGGCCCGTCGAGATGAGTCTACTCCGAGTATTTCATACTAATTGCGCTCATGGTTGGACCAGTTGGTTCACGACGGACAGACGGACGAGCTCATAGATACAGAGACGGGATCGCGTCGAGGTACAGAGCAATTAGCCGAGAGGCTCAAAGATGCTTGCTTTCGCGAACAGGTTGTCATGGCATGTTTGTAGCCAGTCGACATGAGCAAGATCGATATTCTCAGCAAGGGGAACGTTGCCGTCATCAGCGGGGGAGCGTGAGACATCCGACAGCACTGGAGGATAGGTGACACTGACCGCAGCGCCGGTATAGGATTGGCGGCGGCAAACAACTATGCTCGCCGGGGAATGAATGTCGTCATTTTAGATTGGAACGAGGCGGCAGTTGGCAAAGCTGTCAAGAACCTGGAAGCGATTCCCGGTGTGGGCAAAGTCCGAGGGATCAAGGTCGATGTGAGCAATGTAGCGGAAGTGGTGGCCATGAGAGACCGCGTGCTGGCAGAGTTTCCAGAGGTGAGCTTCTACCTCTCGAACGCCGGACGCTGACGGGCGAGATTCATGTCCTCATGGCGAACCATGCGATACGAGATACCATCAAAGCGTTCGAGGATGGGTCACTGGAGGAGGTGCATGGGCGATGGGCTAAAGTCCTCTCGGTCAATCTGAACGGTATCATACTGCTCGACCAAGCCTTCGCGCCCAGCATGAGCAGGCAAAAGACGCCAAGCGTGATCATGAACACGGGAAGCAAGACTGGCATCGACAACAGGCCGTTTGTGACTCGTGCTTGTCTGAAGCAGAGCTGAGGGCAGACAAAAGCCGGTGTACAGCACAGCGAAAGCAGGCTTGAAGGCTTACACAGAGCAGCGTGAGCGGATGAATGCTCCAGCTGTCTATTTGCTGATGGTAGTCGCGCACCAGCTTCGCAACACGCCTGGCTGCCAATGTGTGGCCCACCTGTTCCTGCCAGGATTCGTATGGACAGGATGGAATCCCGCAATAAAAGAAAAGCCAGCGGGAGCCTGGATGCCAGACCGGGTGATCGACTATATGATCACGGAAGTCTTCGAGAAGGACCTGTTCTACGCCATATGCCCGGATGACGAGGTGTCACCGGTGAGTATGTCCGTCGACACCCAATAGCTGACGATAGCTCGAGGACAGAGTGGATATGGGATGGTCGCTGAACGATTTACCGGAAGGTCGCCCCGCTCTGTCTAGATGGCACCCAGATTGTAAGTCTGGCCAACTAGCCAAGCTGACGCGTAGGGGCACCCAAGTATCAGGCGTACTTGGAGCAACGGAGGCGAGAAGCCGATTCGGGATCGGCAGCGCAACCTTGACACAATTTGGATGCATTTTGTGTGTAGCGTTATGCCACACACTACTTGGTCCTGATCTCCACAATCTGCGAGCCGGTGTATTCTTCACCTCCCTTGAGCCGTGTCCAGTCTCTGAAGTCGCCCGGTTGGATGAGGATTGTCCGTCTCCACTCGTCAGGCATGATACTGCGCGACTCTTCGGCCAGTAGTGGACTGTAAACGGCGGCACTACGATTAGCGACGCTGAGAGGTGGGACTCACTCTTTGAACCCTTCTGCCGAGACTACGGTCTCCTCTCTACCGTCAGTGATTGTGATAGGCTCGGTGATGCCAAAGTAATTCCGCGAGATGGGACTTGTGACTGGAATGTCTGCCCCGTCCGAGATCCTCTCGGCACCGCCTTCCACCTCGTCGATGTAGCTCACGCCCTGCTGCACGTGCACAGAGCAC
The DNA here is from genome assembly GCA_024343385.1 of Tremella yokohamensis. NCBI lineage: Eukaryota > Fungi > Basidiomycota > Tremellomycetes > Tremellales > Tremellaceae > Tremella > Tremella yokohamensis. The sequence continues at coordinate 76,928 of BRDC01000042.1, read as the reverse complement.
CGGGTGGCGTCGGCGACGGCGAGGAACGGGTGCAGGTAGCACATGAGCGGATAGTCTCTAGCTGCCTTGTCATTGACGACATGTACGGTGGTGGTTAGACGGTCATCCTCGAGCGTGACAGTGTACTCGAGAGAGATGGTCCTGGGATCACGTTCGGGGTACCTCTCTCGCGGGACAGCGAATCGGACCGAGACCTTTTCAGAGGTATCGACCATGTCGACGACGTCCCAGAGCACGTTCATCGCCCAGCCAGATTTGAGCGCGTATCCAGTGTGAATGGACAGGGATGGATCCGCGCGAACTTGCTCATCGGTAGGACCGAATCCTTTCCATGGCTGTCTCTGGTCAACTGGAGTGAGAGTGGTCCTTGGCACTCACGAAGCAGATCGGTATTCCGCCGCGTATCTGCTGTAAGCTCTGCCGCGCCCGAAGTGACCCTAGTACGAACCCATGTCTTGCCATCAAGCTGCGTCTTCCAATACTCTGGCTGAAGCAGCCTCTCTTTGCCGTCTTTGGTCCGCCAGGAAAAGACGTTGCATCCCAGAAGGCTGCTGTGAGCCACGACAATAATGTCACGCTCACTAGACTGTCACGCTAGAGCCCTGTTGTTAGCAGAAAACTTTTGTGGGAAAGTCACGTACTGATGGAAGACTCAGAGTCACCAACGGACATTCCTGCTTAACCGGCATTGTTGTGAGTAGTCATTGCACGGTCAACTTTTGCGGCAGACGAGTCATATGACGTTCTCCGGCGGCAACCTTCGTCTGATGTCGCTTGAATTCCGGTTAGAGCGTGTGCTGTTAATTCAAGGCCGTATGCTCGGGACTGCCCAAGCCGCAACAGTCCTCATTTACGATGGGAAGCGACTGCTCCTCGGTAAGGTAGCTCAACTCGAGGACTCCAGATGCAGCGCCTTCCAGAATAACATACAGTGGTTGACAAAAGCCAAAGCGCACAACGACCTGCAGCCTTGCTTGTTGATCTCGTCGGATTGTTCGGACCGAGCTTCCGCCTCCGCTCGGAGTCATCGCACTTAGATGATGTGGACTTACGTGAACTATCTGGAAGCGGGCTATCTCTCAAGGAGATAGCACCTGTTCGAAAGTTGTCATTCACGCATCTCTCGTGTGGTCATGTAAGCAGACGAGCGAAGCGGGAGGCGAAGATGCCTAGAAAGTACAGACGCGTGGAAAAGCCCCTCAGCTGTGAGCTTCATGCATCTCTCTGGGACGGAGATAAGCTGACCTCTGCGCTAGGTGCCGAATGTCGACGCCTCAAGATCAAATGCGAACTACGCTTTCCATGCAGTCACTGTGTGAAGCGAGGCCTTGGGGCCATATGTCCAGATGGAGAGCTTGTTAACGGGTCGAGGAGGCTGTGAGTATGCGAGTCGGGGTGGGTGCGTCGCTGAACTATCAGAATGGTATTGAGCAGTACCGAGGTCGGTTCCAACTTTGTCTCTGACCGACTCGGCTGAAAATGCTTAGGAGCTCCATCAGCGTATAGTGGAACTTGAGGATGCCCTCAGATCCGTTCGACCCTCCCATCCCACATTGGCACACAGTGTGCACTCTAGGACAGATGTCTTGCGCACACAGATCGCCCACGAACGGCGCCGGCTGCCCAGAGAGGCGGACGAGATGGTCAGCCCGCGGAGCTGGTCCATTCAAGCTCCCGATGAGAAGGATCTATTCACACACGAGCCCATGGCATCTCGCAGCGAGGCCCGGTCCAGTGCGATGGCCCCTCATGGACACCTGATCCTGGGTCCTGTACCGGGAAGTTATAGGTATTACGGTGCTGCAAGCAGTGTCTACCTCTCGGTGTGTATATCCATGCGAGTGTTTCAGCTCGCTGACAAGTGCAGAAAAAGACCATATCCTCTTCCGACCAGACAGAAGTCACCAAGGATTCTCCCCTGGGAGAAAGCCTCCTTCGTTTTCTCGGTCCACCATTGGGACATTTGCCCGTGCACACACTTGAAGAGGTCCTGGCGGAGTACCTCCCACCATTCCATGAAGCCCAGCGGCTGGCTGGCTTCTTCTTCGAGGTGAGAAAGCAAACCACCCTACTCTGAGTGCTGATCAGTCTTTCAGATATTCAGCTGGATGACGCCCGTCGTTCTGCCCCTGGCATGGGAAACGGAATATCTCCCCAGTGTCTACCCCATGGATGGCGGCTCAAATCGAGCTTCAGTCCGACCGCAGCTCGCCGCGATCGTCTTCCTCGTACTGGCCATTGGGGCCAAGATGGATCTCAACATGCCTCGGCAGAACGTACCCGCCGCTCGACTGCTCACCGCCGCCAAGCTATGCCTGAGTCTCGATACCACGCACTGTCTTCACTTCGTGCGGTGCATAGTCCTGTACGGCTACTGCATCATGAACGGCGACCGCGACACGTCTCTCGGTGATGGGTACTGGCCCCTGCTGCGCATGGCAATGGGCGTCGTCGAGTCGCTCGGCCTTCATCGCGACGACAGCTGTTGGGATCTCACTCCGGAGCAACGCATCGAGAGGCGGATCTTATTCTGGGAGTGCCATACTTTCGACGTGCTGCAGAGCGCCAGTCTCGGTCGAGGGCAGTGTATTGCCTCCAACGCCATCGACTGTCCCACGGTCAATGTCGACGAGGCTGGTTTCAACAGCCTAGCTTGGGACTTCACGCTCATGTGGTCAAAGATCAACGATCTACAAATTCGCGTCCGACCTTCTGCCCATTCTGAAGTACTCGAGATCGATAGGCAGATCACAGCATTCGAAGCCAGGTTGCCACCGCATTTCGGCCCTCACGTCCCGCCATCGCCATTCGATTTGACCGATCCGGTGAAGAAGCGGCTTGCGCTCAAGAGGAACCTGCTCTTGATGTTCATCAACGAGGCTCGCATAGCCCTGCATCGACCGTGGTTCGTCCAAGCACTGAGCTCTCACCCGCACGAGCTGCTCGACAGCCCTGAGAAGATCTCTTGCTTGGTGTGTCTCGAAGCGTGTCGAAGTATCGTCGCTCTGGTTCGAAACATGGTGGCCCTTCACGGCGGCTACATACACAGGCGATGGCACTTTTTCTTTCATCTCTTCTCGGCGTGTGTCTGCCTGGCGGCGGTCGGTATCCGTGCGCCTGGATCCTCCCTCGCGTTGATCGCATTGGGGGAATTGGAGCTTGGTGTCGACCTTTTCCGCGTGACTCAGCGGGACGAGCTGGTCAGTGTCCGTAATTATCCAAGAGTGATGACTGACCATGTAGGCCGTCGTGCAGCGTCTTCGCGATCACGCCGAGCAATGTATCAGATCAGGTCGCGCGCGGGACGGGGCGGGAGACTCGGAGGACCTCGACTTGTTAGGGGCGCGCAATCGAACCACTAAGTCGAGCCTACAATCTGGATTTGATATCAGTGCACTGTTCGAGATGCCTGCTCCAGCAACCATTGCTACTCTTGGTCACCACGACTTTGCCTATTCTTTGCCTGAGCCACCGTTCCAAATCGACCAGCAAACACATGATGGCTCTATGGACGATCTGTTCTCCATTGATGCGACTGCACGCCTGCCTGATACGGCGGTGATGGAGGACTTTGACGTCCAGGCTGTGAGTCGAGCTAGGATGGTGGTATTGTGGGAGCTCATGTCAGTTGCTCGCCAGTTTCGGCTTGGAATAGCTCGGGACACCGATTCTGCTGGGCTACCCTCGAGACTAGACTCTCTTGTTGCCATCATCGCTCTGCACAGCCTATGTATGTCAAGCGCAGATCTTGGTTCTGACAGCTACTTTAAACATCCATCATCCCCAGAAGACACAGAAGAAGCTTATGACATATGTCGCTGAACAAAAAGCGAGGTCTCTTCCCTATCCATATATTCATCGCAACTACAAGATGACCGCCTCGACTCCACATCGACGACCTCGAACTCGCGACTGACTCCAGCATACAAAGGACTACTGACAAGAACGACAAAATTCCGCCCCAACGGCACATGGCCTGCAAACACCAGGATGACTCCTCACTTTGGACCCCTTCACACTCCAGTACCTGGAGGCACCGCGACCGTTGTAGCTCGAGCAGTGTGCTTGTCCAGGGACTCGACATCGTCTCCATAGCCAACCTTTGCGTCGACGACTTCGACGTTGACTGCTGTTCCGGGAACGTGCTCGATCTCCTGGACGCCATCGGCGTACTCCATGGGCGACTCATTCCTGGGGCTGATTGTAAGCGCTCGTACGGACGGTGCATCGCTTGTACTCACTTGAGGACTTTGACGTGGTAGATCCTCAGGGACACGATGAGGATGGCGCAGAAGATCCAGAGACCGAGACAGACCTTGTATCCGGCGTGGTAGTGAGGAGCCTGGCTACTTGGGAAGATGAGGACGTTTGACCAGGCATCTGTCCGTCAGCACTAGCTAGTTGCACGCCTCTAGACTTACTGATTGCGTAGTAGAGCGAGATACAGATACCGATGATGAGGGCACGCTGCTCTGCATCGCGCGGGACCATGTCACTGAGCCACGCCCAGAGACATGGTCCACTGGCCGTGCAGATGTACATGCTGAAGACTGTGTCGTGAGCAAGTTGCCTGACGAAATGAAGGCTTGACTTACAGCACCAGTACTTGGCATTCGTCGAGATGCCAGTCCAGATGGTCAACATGATGCAGGTGGGAATGCCGAGGATACATTGCACCATGAGCATGGGCCATCGCGTCCTCAGCACATCCGACATGGTCGAGAAGAACCACACGGAGCCCACTGTAAAGTCAGTCGAAGATCCGCCTGATCAACACGAGCAACTCACTCTGCAGAGCGTAGCCGCCGATGGGTACAGCATTGAGACCGTTGACGCTCCAGACCTTGGATCCGTCTGCATTGGTGAGGGACTTGAGCCACAGATTGAAGTCTGGTCGTCAATGACGGGACGATTGGTGGCACTGTGGCACTCACACCCGCTGCCGGACGGAGCAATCAGCATTCCGGTGTAAATGCAAACCATATGCCAGGTGATGGGATTCAAGACGGCTCGTTTAGCAGTCACCAGGTTGAGTGGGTTTGGCGAGAGTCGCTTGCAGCGCTCCAATCGCTCAACTGCGATTGCCTTGTCTCGCTTGGAGAGCCAGAAAGCCCAGCGGTTGGGACGGTCGGGAAAGTCGGGATAGCAGAACACCCCGAACAGAGCAATGGCGATAGTCATGACACCTGTACTTGTCAGCTCTCAAATCATTCGACAGCGGTCAGAGGCATCAACAACTCACCGTTGATAATAAAAGTCCAGCGCCAACCTGGGATCCCATACCGTCCGTTCAGGTTCGAGTTGAAGGCTGTCTGCAGAGATCCAGCAAACATGCCGCCGATGGCTTGACAGGAATGGTAGTAGCCGATCCGCTTGCCCATCTCGTACGGCGTATACCACGTCACAACGCTTTTCAGCTCACAAACTGGAAGACAAAACGGAAAATACTCACTCAACATGGTGACCACTCCCGGGTACACGGAGCTCTCCAGTAGACCCAAGAACGCACGCAGGACGTAGATTTGCTTGTAGTTCTTGGACGCAGCGATGCCAAAAGTGATCATACCCCAGCAGAACTCGGTGGCCGGCAGCCAGTAAGAGGGGCGGAGTTTGAGGAGGAGGATTTGAGAGGGAATGAGCATGATACAGTCTGTCAAGTCAGTAGGCCATCTCTGTGCTGTCATCCTCACACTCACAGCCTACATTAAAGTATGTAGTGAAGTAATTCAATTGGTTTCCATTGAGCTGCAAGTCCTCTGACATGCCCGAGACGTAGGCGTTGGAAATGTTCGTTTGGTCGATGTACTTTATGACTTGGCTTTTTGTATGTCAGCGAGCGCCTCAGCTGCGGTAAGAGAACCCGAGAACGTACGAGATGCACCCGTAGAACAGCAGGAAGAAGTCGAGACGGAGCAGCAGCATGCGCTCTTCCTTCGACTTGTGGTGTTCTTCGGAAGAGACGGCACCGAGGCCATCTCGTTTGCGGAAACGGAGTTTCTCGAACATCCTTGCGGGTTTACGGGTGAATGCACCAGCGATGAAGCACTGACTATGACCTGATGCCGAGGAGACCGCTGGGAATATATAAGAGAGAGAAGAGACAATGTCCGGGACGACGTGAAGCGGTATCGCTCTTGGCCAACCGCCAAAGAATCCGTCGGCACGGAAAATGTGCCCCAGTGACGATAAGTGGCGTCCGATTAGCGTATTCTCGTGTCGGGGCGTCACGCCCCAACCAAGAGGCAGAATGGGATAAACGACGCCCACAAAGCATGAACCTTCGGTCCAAGAATCCCGCCCCATCGGACCGCTCGGCACCAGAAAGCCTGCATGTCATGCGCGGCCGGACGACGAGACCTTATCAGTAAACTTCCGGGCACACGGGAAATCAGTCCCGGCCGACCTGAGCTAATTCGATCGGGGGCCGTGTTGTCGGACGCCGCCGACCGGGGAGAGCATGTACTTAAGGCCAACGCAAGCTCGTACATGCGACGAGCATACCGCCGCAGATAGCGTAGCGATCATGTCGACCTTTCCCGAGCCGTGGAACTCGTGTGTCTCGTACTGGCAGGCCAGCAACAGGGGACGCAACTCGCTATGGGGCCACAACGCCACTGCGGCTTTGCCCAGTGAGGCGGACATTGTCGTTGTCGGAGCTGGGACCATGGGCAGTTCGCTGTCGTATTTCTTGACCCGTGAGGGTGCATATGGCGCGGGAAAGAAGGTCGTTTGTGTCGAGGCCAAGGAGTGTGGCAGCGGCGCGAGTGGCAGGAACGGCGGGCAGTGAGTTGATCGCCACTTGATGCTTGCGTGTGACTGATGGGACAGCGTCGGACCAAAGACGTACTTCAAATGGGACCTGCTCATGAAGCCTTACCCCATGGGCATCGGATGTACCGAGGAAGAAGCCACCATGGTCATGCAGAACGAGCGTGACAACCTTGACCTCGTCGATGAGCTAGTCAAAAAGCACAACCTCAATGTCGACTTTTGGCGCGGAGAGCTTTGCGAGAGTGCGTAAATGCAACTCGGTGCCTGTCGGAGCTCACACCGGTAGCACACCACTCGAAGGAGCAGACAGAGTGGAGCAATGAGCGCAACAAGGCGTGGCAGGCATCAAGAGCACGCTTGGGTCTCGAGCCCAATCCCGAAACCAAGTTCATCGATGATCCGGCGGAGGCTCAACGGGTGTCTCGCATCAAAGGCGTCACCTCGGTACACATCCGTCCTGGAGGAAGCATTCACTCGTGAGTGGGCTCCCTGTTTCCGTGCTCATCGACTGACCAGCAGCCACAAGATCTGTACCGAGCTAATGCGTCTCGCCATTCAGTCCGAATACAGCGATTTTTCCTTCTACACCTACGCACCTGTCAGCGGCTTCCCTGTTCGGTTGGCCGACGGCTCTTGGATGGTCGAGACCGCTCGTGGCAGCATCAAAGCCAAGCGTGTCATCTTGTGCACCAATGCATACACGAAAAACTTCTTCCCCGAAGGCGAGCTGTTGCACGACTTTATCCAACCGCTCCGTGGTCAATGCTCGGTCATCACCCCTACTCGCGCTGCATCGGGTGTGAACGCCCTACAGTACACATACAACATGAAAGACGAGACGTACATGGTACAGACTGCCGCGGGTGGTATCATCCTCGGTGGGGGAGCGCCGAAGCTGCTCAGAGAGGGAGCGATCACCCTGAAGGACATGTACGGAGCGATGGACGACAGTGAAGTGCACCCTGCGGTGACAGAATGTGAGTCGTCGTTCCGGATACCTTGGACGGGACTAATCAATGAAAGACTATGCCAACTACCTCAAGGAGAATTACATCGGCTGGGGCGAGGAGGCGCACGGCGAAGGTCTGGCCCATACCTGGTCCGGCATCCTCAGTTCCGTCAAGGACTGGCTACCGCTCATCGGCGAGGTCCCGGGGACAGCGGGTGTGTCCATGTGTGCTGGCGTAAGTCCAACAGCTTCCAAATTGTATGCCACTGACAATTAGTTCGCAGGCCATGGCATGTCTCGGATCTTTGCCTGTGCGCGCGGCTACGCGGACACACTCAAGACCGGCAAATGGGACGAGAAGCTCCTTCCAAAGCTGTTTGAACTCACACAAGAGCGGCTGGAGAAGACTGCCAAGGCTCAAGCCGACTTCGAGGCCCAGCACGGCAAGAACGTGCAGGCTGTCCACGGCAAGTTAGTCAACTCAGACAAGGCGGTGAAGCAGGTGGACGAGGCTGCGCAAATAATGAAGGCATCCGACGGAGACATGGGAATGGACAACATTCGAAGCGTGATGAGCTCCATTGCGGTGAAGACCTGAGCATATTCCCCCTCCCCTTCCCTTCCTCTGTACATTCCGGTGTAGGATAGACGACGATGCATGAAGCCCATGTCCGTCTGGTCCCGATACACGGCGCTCTCTCCCAGGGCCTCAACTGACCTCTTCCCCCTTGAGTGCACGGATTGCCCCGAAGAGTGGACGACGCGGACTACAATCCTTTCAATCAACAACTTATATAAGCAGATCGTGCGTCTATCTCTGAGCAAGGAGCTCGCCCGCCCTCAGGCGCTCGCAGGATCACGAGTTCCAGATGTACTTTATCCAACCCCAAATATCCGTGCGTCTGGGCACTTCTCCACCAGCTGCTTCCTCCTCCCGCATCCTGGCTTTTGTGCGCGTGCCCGTCTGCAAGTCGATGTCCTCTAGGGGCGTCTGCCAGGATTTATACTTGACCAAGGAAAAGAAGAGATACACCAGGATGACGACCGGGAATGCCACTGCGCGTCAGAAAGCTTGTCGCGAGATGATAATTAACGCATACCGTAGTTGGTGATGAAAGATTTGTATTGGAATGTGATGATGAAGGACGTGAAACCCTTCGTAAGACTGATGAGGGCTGTCCCACCGAGACCCCAATAGCAGAGATACGGATTGAAGCGGTTGTGATAGGGCAGATCCCTGACATCGAGACCTTGCAGCTTGCAGGCCTTTCGAAAACGGAGGTTCGAGTACTGGATCTGCATCCAGACAATGGTCGAGAAGAGGGTGACTGTGGAGACAAAGTACTGGAAGATGGTGTATGCCGATGTCTTGATCGAAGTGAATGCCAACATCGCGAAACACATCGAGCAAAGGACCGCAACATATGGAGTGCCGAAGCGGTTCGTCTTTGCGAAGATCTTTGGAAAATTCCCTTCCTGAATGGTCAACGGGTGTCGAGCTGGATGAGCACTCACGTTTGCCAATGCGAATGCCGTTCGAGAATTGGTGTAGACATCGGAGCTTGCTGCGGAGAGGACAAATATAAGTGCTGCAGCGTTCACAACGTGCGCGAGTCCCTTGATACCGGCAATATTGATCGCCACTACGAATGGGGAAGCATTGGCGTTGCTTGCCGACTTGTTCGCAGCCAGGAGGAGACTCGAGTTGGCGGGCACGACCAGGCCTCGTTTTGTCAGTATCAAGGGCGGGGCATATCAGTGTGCTTACCTATACAGAAAATGGAGCCGCAGTATAAGAACAGGATGCGATAGAAGCTGGCGATTCAGCAACGTCGCCTGACTTGGAAGCTCACCATGCTCGGATCGCCCTAGAGATAGTCCGACTTGGGTTGCGCATCTCTCCAACCGCAACGCCAACCATCTCTGAGCCGGTATATGAGTAGACCGCGGTGGTCACCCCATTCCAAAAGCCGATGAACCGCCCAAGAGCCCCCGGTACGAGATACGCAACGAAAGGGAGCTCTCTCCACGTCTGTCTGTCAGCTCATTCGAGGGTGACTGCCGCTTTACCACTGACTCGGAAGCCCATATAGTCGTGATTCGGTCCACCACCCGCGTCAAGGACCAGAGCCATGATCATGAGGCCAGTCAGGGTCAATACTTTGATGGTCGAGCACCAAAACTGGAGCTTAGCATCGATAGTCAGCCAATCAAAATACTTGCCTCGAATTCTCCAAAGACTCGTACCGGCATAAGCTGCAACAAGCCAGTCAAGACGATAAAGATTGCAATCCAGACGCCGTTGTTGACCTTGTGAGACGGAATCCAGTAATTCAGTACGACCGCCCCAGCAGAAAACTGTGTCGGTGTTTGGAGTAGATACTATCTTGGTCAGTTTGGCTCACGTTGGAGCCTGTCAAGACATCGACTTGCCTTGAGGTAGTACGAGATACCGGTGGCGGCACCAAAACTCGGACCAACGAAGCGAGTGGCGTGACCGACAAAGCCTTTCTGGTGAGGCAGGAATGCCGACATCTCTCCCATTGACTGGTGTCAGTAGACACAATCTTCGTGGGCCGTACTCACAGACAAAGTCGCAAAGCAAAGGGAACCGACAAAGACATAGCCTAGGAACAAGCTGACAGGGCCAGAGTGGGCGAGACCAGCGCCCGATCCAATGATCAGGCCAGTACCAATTGCGCCGCCAAGCGCAAGCATTGAGGCTTGCCGAGAGCCAAGGGACCGGCTCAGCTTCTCATTGGTCTCGGGTGAAGGCACTTGTGTGACAAAATGGTGAACAGCGGCTTCCGCCTTGTCGTCATACGCCTTCGTTTCGACATCTTGATAAGTGCCGCTGGTCGGTGTAATACTGTCTTCAAGACCGAATCGGGACGCCATATTGAGCGACGACAGACTGCTGAGGTCGAACCACTGCCGTTGCCGAGTCCACCTAGGCCTCATATATGTGATGGCAACCTTCGACCAGATTATTTTGAAACGCTCCTCTCCGTGCGCCGTCACCGGAATGCCCTCCCGGGCATCTGAACTCTACTTTGAAGGACAGCAATCAGCCGGAGAGGTATTCCGTGACCGTACAGCGCCTTCCCAAAGTCAGTCGACTCCTACAGCCTCACAAGCCGTGTAACTCCGATGATAGCTCCACACATCGCTACCGGTCAAGGCGAGGTTCGGTACAGCTTCCCGGACCGCCCACGTCGTAGAACTCTTCAACGCGCGGCGTTTTCTGGAGTAGCTGTGGCTCTCAATACTCGTCTCCCCGATTGTATCGCCATCAGTATGACTCGCGAATACCTCAGCTCCAAAGATGTTCCCGGCAAACCGCACAACTGTAGAGTCGGCACCGAAAGAAGACCCGCGCTGACCAAGTTACAGCTCCCGCCGTAAAAGTGGGCAGCCTTGTTTTCTGCTCTGGCCAGACTGCGATAGGCCCTATCGAGGAAGCAACGGTCGGTTGTGTGACAACGAGGGGATCAACCCGCTGACCCACAGCTTACTGCGCTCACAAACCTCAAAACAGTTCTCGACTTTGCGGGTTCGGGAATTGACAAGATTGTCAAGGCGAATGGTGAGCAACAAGCCAGCCGACGATTTCTGACCAGTTAGTCTACCTCGCCAACATGGGCGACTACGCTGTCATGAACTCAGTGTATGTCAAGGTCGGTTCTCTCCTGGACGCGATAAGTGGGACTGCCGACTCACGTTGACAGTTTCTGCCGATACCAGTCCCGGCAAGGACCTGCATCTCTCCCGCCAAACTTCCGAACGGGGCTGTTGTAGAAATCGAGTGCATTGCTGAAGCCGAGTAGCGTGCAATGTAACGTAGATCGTACCGGCCTCAGTACACCTCATGCAGGTATGGAGGCGTCATGAGCAGACAAGAAGCCGGCAATCTTAGTCAGACCTTGCGACCTCACTCGCCATCACAGAGCAATGGGTTGGATCTAACGACAAGAGACCGATGATAGTAGTGCATAGATGGGTGCATGACTGTAGACATGTCTTCTGGCTTCACGGGTCAGCCAGGGCGAGCTCTGCGCATGAAGGCTTTGTCTTCAGACCATGGCCAGTCACCACTGCCAAAACCTTCTCCTCCTTTCCAATGAAACCCAGACTGTCGCAGGCTTTCCAAGCTCCAGCAACGGTAATGGCCGACGTCGGCTCCATGTATTCACCTCGCCTCGCCATGTCTTTCCAGCACGAAAGCAACTCTTCGTCGTCGATTCGTACCATCTTGCAATCATGTCTGCGGATGGCATCAAGTACCTGGTTCCCTCTGATCGGAGCGGGTAGTGACACGCCTTCGGCGAGGGAGTCCTGAGGAACGATTGGCGTTACGGTCGCGGCTCCTTCGGCCCATGATCGGTATATGGGGTCACATGCCGCAGACTGGACAACGAGTAGTCGTGGTGCCCGAGAGACATATGCTGCCGCCAACAAATCGTTGAAGCCATCAATGATCCCCATGACCAGACTGCCTCCCCCACAAGGTACCGCAATCCAGTCGGGCGGGGTCCAGTTGTACTGCTCGGCGATCTCGTAGGCTATCGACTTGATGCCGCAAGCGAACCAAGGGTTCCAGCTGTGTCCGATGTACTGGACTCCATCATGGGGACGCTGAGCCTCTTTGGTCGACTCGGGTCGAGGCCCTGGGACCGAGTGGCATTCGGCGCCGTACATTCGGATCTGGTTGACCTTGGAGGCAGACGTCTTGGCGGGAACGAAGATGTTCGCTTGTATGCCTGCGGCCGCCGAGTACGCCGCCGTAGAAGCTCCGGCGTTGCCGGACGAGTCTTCAGCGATGCGACGTACCCCTTGTGACGCGAGCTGGTTGATGCAGAGGGCGATACCTCGGTCTTTGTACGACCCGGTGGGCATGACATATTCGAGCTTGAGTATCATTTGCACACCGCGAAAGACGACCGGCAGCAATGGGGTTGTGATCTCGCCGAGTGTCACCTCGGGCAGGTGCTTGAGGCCCAGCGCTTCGTGGTACCGCCAGAAGTTGTTTGGACGAGCGGATAGGGCTTTTCGGGAAAAGATAGGAAGTCCGACGACATCGAGCACTCCACCGCAGCCGCATTTCCACTGTAGGCTGTCGATAGGGTACTCTGCCCTGCACAAGTAGCAGGTCAGGCTCGGTGTTCGCTCGCTCATGTCAGAACGTTTCTGACGGGGTGGTAGTCTGATGACGAAAGACTAGAGGTGGGCCTTGCTTGGACTTTGAGGTATTTCGACTCTAGAGACAGGCTGATTGCGACGCGACGTTGCGGGGTTTCTAATGCGTGGATTTGTCGAGACCGGAGAACCTCCCCGAGTCATCCCTAGTCCCTAGATTCTTCCGGAAAGGCTATCCGGGCATCTGCGTTTGACCGGCAACGCTCTGTGAAGCCACAAAAATCGAAGCCTTAAATATATGATCCACACGAGCAAGCCTCACGGTCGACGACAAGAAAGTTTGGAAACAGATCAAAGGTAAGATGCCATGCGGCCAAAAGGAGCAAAAGCTAAATGTCAGAACGTCATGAAGTCCGAAAGCACCAACGGCTTCCACCTTGCTTCGGAGACCGCCACGGCCCAAGCGCTGCCGCCTCCGATGGTCATCGATGGTCTGAAAGGCGCGTGGACTCAGGTGAATGGGATTAAGATGTTCTATCAGCATGGCGGGGGCGACAAGCGCAAGCCGCTTCTCCTGGTGCACGGCTTGTTCCAAACGGGCATGATGTGGCGGAGGGTGGCACCGGCGCTCATGCGAGATCACTACCTCATCGTCCCCGACAACAGGGGCTACGGCCAGACGGAGAAGCCAGCGGCGATGGACCAGTTGACGAAGAAACTACAAGCGGCCGACCTGAAAGAATTGCTCGATCAGCTTGGTGTAGAGAAGTGCGTTGTGCTGTCCCACGATAGAGGCGCGCGCATCGCGAGGACGTTTGCGATGGACTATCCGGAAAGGCTACTCGGCGTCTGCTTCACGGACATGCTCCCTACCGAGTACATCTACCAAGAGATGACCTGCACACAGACGGGCTCGCATCACTGGGATCAACTGTTCAAGCTCGCTTCGCCCATGGCCGAGGATCTTCTGGTCAACAAGCCCGATAATATCAAGATCTACGTCGACAACTTTTACGAACGCACCCCCGGCTTTATTCAGCTACTCAAGGATGACGGCGTGTACGACTACTACATGCGATGTATGCAGTCGCCAGGCGCTATCATGGCAATGCTGAACGACTACCGAGCCGCCTACTTCATCGACGTTCCCCGTATTCGTGCAGCGCTGGATAGGGGGGAGAGAATCAGCGCGCCCGTTTTGCTGCTCTGGGGGACAAAAGGCAACGCTTCAAAGTCACCAATTGTCGAGATATACAAGGCTCGCTGCTCCAACACTGTGGAGAGTGCTAGCCTACCTTCAGGGCACTACCTGGCCGAGGAGGAGCCAGAGATCACACAGGATCTCTTATTGAAGTTTGTAGACAAGTGCTATTCCGGGTTGTAGTCTGCCTTCGGCGATAGTCCTCAGTGGGCGAGATAGCTCGTCTTCAGCCAAGAGAGGTCTGGTCGACATGCATATTGCTTTTCATTCCATTAGCGATGTGGCTACTCGACAACCTCGTTGAGAATCTCTCGCCAAAACGAATCATCATCGGAAAAGGCCATTCCCGCGGATGAGAGCGCACCTGATCCCGGTGCCCTCCCATCGGTTCCCAGCGAGTCCCACAGCCAGCTAGATTCGTCCAGGGCTGGCATGATCTCGGTCGGCGGTCGCTCCCGAAGGCTGCGAATATGGGCTGCAGCCGCTCGCAGCTCGGCCAAGTCTCGTCTACGACTTTTTGCAGGGACATTTCCCTGTTCAGACATCCAGCTGAGGAGCTCATCCGAGCGCACCACGTAGCTCTCATCAACGATGATGGTGGGGCAGGCTATGGATATGGTGACCAGCACGGAGCTCGCCGAGAAGACGGACTGAAGGTCGGGAGTGAAGAAAGGTTCTGTTGTTCAGCGCTCGCTCTTTTGAAATGTCGCAAGAGGTCTTGGGCCCACCTAACAAGTCGTCCTGTTGGAGTTTGGACAGGATGCTGAGTATTCCAATCGCCGAACCCATGCAGGTCTTGATCAAAGTCATGAGCGAGTCGGAGAAGGTTTTGACGACTACCTGACGCGGATCCAGCGATTGCTTGAGGAGGACGAAGAGGATCGGTCGAGCCGAAATGATGATACACTACCGTCAACTTGACTCTTTGACGGGCTGCCTCACCTGATAATACAATATATAGAGTGTCGCGGTGGTACGGGCGACACCGTTCGGTTTGTGAAGGTTGATCGAATAGTCGCCCTTGAAGTCGCCCGCGATTTCAAGCATGGATGTGAAAACGTTCTGTATGCCATCCACAAATTGCTTGTCCACTGTCCCGTTGAGTCGGTAGGCCGCTGGGTCTGTCAGCTGTAGGACAATGTTCTTCGAGACCAGACTCGCCTGACATGACCCTTCCCTCCAAGATGGCGAGACGAATGTGTAAATTGAGAGCCGCATTGCTTACATCGAGATCTTGCGCCTCCGGTTTTGAGATGTTGATGTCATCATCCCGGATACTGGTTGGTGTCCCGACGATGACAGAGAGCATCTTGTCGATGATGTAGACCGTCCACCAAGCTCGGCGTCGACGCTTATACTCAGTCGCGTCCAAGTTGATTCCAGACTGCTCCCGGTGCATCCCGAGGGATAACGCTATTCGGAGGGCCCGACCGATCTAACTATCAGCCTTCACGATACGTCTCGTCGAGAAAGGCTGACATAGTGATAGGCGCTGGCTCGCATGTCTACCGTGTTGAGATAGAGACTGATCAAGCACAGGACCTCAATTTTCGTCACCGGATCGCTTCCCACATCAAGGTCATCCGTCTGTAGACGGATTGCGCACAAGAAGTCGGTCGCTCCGGGTGGTCCCAAGGCTGATGCGCCGCGTTGGAGGAAGAGCTTGCCGAAGGCAATGACCAGAAGCAGTTGAGCGTGCCATCTCGAGTGCAAAGGCCGCTGATGATTGCCGTTTGCGTAAAACTCGTCAATCTGAGCCATGAAACGCTCCCTCTCGAAAACATGATACAGCTCGCCGAGATGGAAATAGGCGGTCTCGGCCAGATACTTGGTCCGTTGAAGAGAAGGTAGCTGAGCGTCTGTTGGGTCGGTGACAAGGGCCAACGTATTCCGTACCGACTCTGATGCCATCGTGTAGGTCTGCTCCTCGGAGTCGGGGACGAGGTTGAACGGGACCTCATTGCCGAGGACAGACTGCAAGAAGGACCGCACGTGCCAACTGAACGCCAGCGTCGATGAAGACCCCAGATACCCTGCAGCTTAGCCAGAAGCGGCTATCTGAGATCAGAGGATTCACGTTGTCGTGCAGAAGAGTCAACCGAGAAGAATGACTCCGGGAAAGTGAGCGGATTCCGAGTGGGTGCAATGTCGTCGCTGACACTGTCTCCTATCGGAAGGAGCGGAGGTGGTCTGGACGTCGAGCCTATAGCTCCAAGGGGGAGAGGTGAGACCGAGGTGTAAGGGAGCTGAGAGGAATCATCATCGCCGGGGAAGCTCGTCTCCGGGGCGTCTGGAGTGATATGACGGTTGACTTGATTGACGAGGTGCTGGAGGTACCTTTGAACATCAGCATTTAGTCGATATCACCGCATCACTTTGACCTTTCCGAGACGAGGACCTTTCTCTCGGCTTCCTCGAATACACATCGGAACGACCCCTCGACGCAGGCGGTGCATGGCTCGGTCCCAGAACACTTGACCTTCTTCTGACGGCAACGCAGACATCTGGCAATAGTCAGCGCGGGTGTCGCATCACTCTAGGCACATGATCACGCATTGGCTATCCTTGTCCGACCGGTACGTGATTGCGATGTTCGTCTAGGCGCCATGATTAGTTTGCTGCACGCCTTCTCGCTTGTGATCGGAACGTCTTGAGGATGAACAGAGAGGCTGACAACAACATCTCGGAAAGGCTTCCCGAACCCTCAGCAGCCAATCACGTGGGAGCAGCTTCCGTTGGCGTTTGAGGGTATTTAATTGTTACGATTGCAAGAGACACTCAGAGCGATTGCAAGACCCCACCTGTTCATATTCGGTGAGCTGACGGAGGACTAAAGCTGGCGACAAGTCATTGAGATCTACTTGATGCGACGCGCCGTTTGGCCCGCAGAAGAGGGGCGGAATGCGATTTAGAGCGACACTCGGCGCCGAATCACCCTCTTTGGTAACCCTTCGCTCAATGGCCGAAAACTTCGAGCATGCTGAGACACTCATGTGAAACATACGGAAGCTATCATCGCCGAAATCGCTTCGCGCCGAAATCAATTGACCCGCCGACGGTGTCGTTGTTCTCGGCAAGTTCACGTCCGGTTCCTGCCGTGCAGGTCTTCCACAATGAGCGACGGCGAGGATATCGAAGGCGAAGACGCGAACGAAACAAGCTTGACGGTGCTCGACAGCGGTCTGACCCGCGACATGCGCGATCGTCTGCTCGTTTGCGTTGTCAAAGCTCTGTAATGAATCACATAGCTCCGAGAGCGGCTTTCTTGTGCCGTTTGTTTGACGGTCCTCGCCAGGCAGAGGGTATCTGTAATCCCCACTATGAACCGGGTCAGGGAGCCATATAAGCTGACTTGTCGTCGACACCAACCCAGCAGACCACCAAGCGAGCTTTCATCGTCACTCATCCTCAACCGATCAACACTATCTGCCGCTATGAGATTCGTTGCTATTCTGCTCAGTGCCGCTGCCGGTCTTTCCGTAGCCTCGGCGACAGCGACCGCTTCATCTTTCAATCCAACGACCGACAGCGGCAGTGTGCACGAACGCTCTATTGAACCCGCAACTATCCCCAAGCCACCAGCCCAAAGCCGTGCCCTTCGACAAGCTACGAGGGACAGTGTCATTCGCTCTCTGCAGAAAGGCCCAGCCAGACGGCAAACCTCGGCAGGGTCCTATGTGTGTATCCCCGATACCACCCCCGCCACCTCCGCGCCTCGCTACGCCGACTTTCCCAACACGGGCGCTTACAACACCGTGAGTGGATAACCATGTGTATGATCCTGCTAACAGTGTGCCAAGGGCGACGACAATTTCCTGGGTAACTTGGGTCCAGCTTCCAACGACTACACCTGCGCCAAACTGTGTGATGCTACGGCCAGTGAGCTTGGATCGAACCAATCAGATGAAGTACGCTAGCTGAAACGTCTGACAGACTGTGTATGGGCAATCACGTACTCTGGCGATTGCTACGGCTACTCTTCGAACCCAGCGCAGAGTGTCTCCACGGGAGCCTTCGATGCCCTCTATCAGAATGCTGATTGCGCGAGTGTGAAGGCAGAAGTACGTGAGTGTCATCCCGGTCGCCCTGTTCGTGCCACAGGGGCTGATCCTCGCAGCTGCACTTGCCAATAACGATTGCTGCAACTTGTACTACTCGTCTTGATACACCAAGAGTCTGTGATGAGATCCGGGCGTCGGCCATGACGCGCGCACTGCATATTCCATCACAATCTGCTGACTTTTGTTCTCCGGTGGGGAGCTGCCGAGACTGTCGCTTGAATACTTGGAGGGGTCAAGGCACACTCAATCAAAGGCTCTCGCTTTCGGCCAGCATGCACGTACGAGCCCGGTATTGCTTGTTTTCGATGTCGCCGTCGCATGTTCACCTCGCCCTTACAAGCCAATTCAACATAACATGAGAATTTTCACGCTACCCCTCGACGTCCATCCCGTGGCGCAGCTTCCACTATACTAACGATGGGTCTTGACGGCGTCCGCTTTGAGACCGCGGGACTCTGTGCTCGTCGTGGTCTTGGCGAATTTGCGAGGTGGGATGCCGCGAGCATACAGTTCGTCAAGCTCGATGTAGGTACGACCTGCAGTCTGACGGATCAACAACGCCTCCACGACAGCAGAGAGTCGCAGACAGGCCCTGAAGATAGGCTGACTCACCTCGGGATAATAGAAGTAAACCAAGATGGTGACAGGGACAAGGAAGCCAGCAAAGATGTACGCTGATTTAACACCGAGGTTTCCCTCGTCGACGGCGATCATGATGGGCACCGTCCAGTAGAAGATGAAACTTCTCGGTGAGCAACGAAGTGGCGGTCTGAGCGACTGGCACCCACAACAGGCTAGAGTAGCACGAGAAGGCAAAAGCAGAGGTCATGGCTCGCAGACGTGGGGTGGCAGTCTCGCCAGCCGAGATGAAGCCAATGGGTGCGGCCGACCACGAATAGGCGATGACCCAGAGGATCAACAGACCCAGGGCGGCCTTTCCAGATGCCGTGCCAGTGAACGACCCGGTGACGCCAAGGCCGGCAGAGAATAGGCAGCACATCGCACAGCCCCTGGAACATGGTTAGTTTGGACGTCTGACCCCGAGGGACGAAGGCTCACGAGAGCAGCAGTGGTCGACGGCCTATGGTCTCGCACAACGCCATCGTGATACCGATGACGACGAGCAAGACGAGGAAGCTAATTGTGAGCCGCTTTTCCGTGGGCCAGACCAGCACGACACTCACACAATGACGGTTACCAGGAAAGGGTCTTCCACACCAGCGACCGAAAAGTAGTACGTCGAGTAGCTGAAGAGAAGAGGAGCGCCGGCGAGCGGCTGCGCCGTGATACCGACCACCGCTGCTATCGTTCGGCGGAGGTTGGTTCCCTTGAAGATTTCAAAGAATGACACCTTGCCATTCTCCTCATTGAGAGCAATCTCAGCGTCGACTTGCTCCTTGATGACCTGGTACTCGTGGTGCTGCACCGCTCAGCGCCGGTCGGCGTCGTGAGTCAGATACCACTCACAACGTCGTAATTAGGGGCGGTGCCATAAATTCGAAGCATGCTACTTTTGGCCTTCTCTACGTTTCCCTTCTTGATATAGTAAATGTGAGACTCGGGTACCCACGGCATCATCAGGCAAAAGAGCTGCCGTCAGCCATTGAATGTCTCAACCAATCGAAGACCGACTCCAGTGATGAGAAACTCAGAGGCGATCAGGGGGCGCCAAGCTTGATCGTTGACCGAATTCTGGACCTGGGTGGCGATGGCACCAACCAGCTGACCACCGGCAAGGAAGAGCTGGTATGTCGCCATACTCGTGCCCCGCAGCTGAAAAGGCGCGATCTCCGCCAGGTAGGTGATCAGAGTGGTTTGGGCAATGCCAAGACCAAGTTTGGTAATGACTCCGGCCCCAAGGAACCATTGCCAGTTTTTTGCCGTGATGGAAAGGGTCGAACCGAGCAAAAACAGGAAGGTGAACACATACATCGAACCTCTGTGCAAGGTCAGTCCGTTCTGATCCGCCGGACCAATGAGACTACTGTACGCACTTTCTGCCAATCGAATCCGAGATGAAGCCGCCAGAGAGCTGACCGAAAATCTGCGACATGGCGGGGAAGCCGCCGAGGAAGGACACATGAAGACCGCTGATGGCAGGAGCCCCATCGATGACCGTGTCCGCCATGGTCTTGACGAAGGCAGGAAGCGGGAGAATGTTACCGGGCAGCTGTCTCATGAGCATACAGTGCGTGGCGGGCACCACTCGCAAACTGACCTGTCCTTGGAACTAAAGGATGAGCCCTGCTACACATCGAAGCTAGGTCAACTCACACCATCATTGAGACCAGCCCAGCACGCAATGATACAGAAGACGATGGCGCGCCAAAAGTACCGGAACACTTCGCGCCGCGTCAGGTCTAAAGAGTCAATCTAGTAGTCCACGGTGCGACAGACATTGACTTACTCCCATACTTGGTCTCAAGAGGGGCAGCGACCGAGCCGGATTCCTCGACATGGCTGAGCTCCAGCTTGTCGTCCTCTGTGTGGGGAGCCATGGGGGAAGACATGATAGCGGAGGAGCATGAGGGGTGATCCGGGACGGTGTCCGGTTATATATGCAATGACCCCATCGGCGGGTAGATAAACCTCCCGTTAATCGATCGAGCGATGTGCCGGGCCATTTCACATTGGAATAATGGGCCATAGATTGGCCACCTCAGCGACCGGGATCAGTGGGTCAAGAGGATAGGGGACGACTCTCAGGAGCGGGCTATCACAAATGTGCATCTCGCACAAGAAGTACGCGACCGGTGGCTGAGGTTGCAGCAGGATCACTGAATGGATCTGCAGCCACAGCCAGACAAGGTTCACTCCATATGGTCGCAGTGACTGAGAAAGAGGGAAGCCCCGACTCACACAAACAAACACCCCGCCGTATGACGGAAAGATTAGGGGAGCTCAACGAGCTGTGGTCCACCGGCTTGGCGAGAGCGCACGGCAGACGGGACGTTGTGCTGCCAAGACTCGCGGTAATGGTGGCGACCTGTGAACCGGAAGCCGGCCGGGTGCTTTAAAAACTGGTGCATGATGCTCGCCGCTGACGGACCACTTATAGCTGAAGCCACCCAGTCGACGCAATCCAGTCCACACCAACACGCCTCTCCTGTTCGCGCCAGTGACAACAGCACTTCTCAAACAATGTCGATTCGAGCACAAAGCAGTGATCTACTCGCTGGAATAGCTCACAAGAAGACGGCTCGGTCCGCCCGAGTTTCCAGCTGGGACCATTCGGGTATGGCACAACTTCGGGATACCTGGGGGATCAATGTCGCTGAGACATCGCAGGAAAGAATGAGGACGCCTTCATTGTCAGACCCGGAGAATCCGTGGTTCTAGCGGACATTGAAGGGTGAGTGGCGGTCCCGTGGCAACAAGGGTACACCTTACTGGCTTTCAGTCCCGGAGCGTTGACTCATCTCTGGTTCGTGCAAGCCTGCCGCCGCATCCTTGGTCCCGGCCTCATCCCATATACCCAGACGGGCGTGGCAATGATGGAAGTTCATCCGGCTCTGGGATTGATCTTCGAAGATAATGATCCCGATTAGTGGGCTATCTTCCGAGGCGATATCGAGCGTCGCTGACGCTACCAGTTACCGCAAAGTCGTCATAAAAATCTACTGGGACAACCAGGAAGAACCTTCCGTCCTCGCGCCGCTTGGTGATTTCTTCTGCATCGGTGAAGCAATATTCCCTGAAGACCGACTAAGCCTGCTGACGCTCCAACAGGTCACTCGATGCCCGGCAACTTTGACTCGCTGCCCTTCTCTGTTTCGGTAAAGCCCTCCGAGATCCGCAAGTACGGCGGGAATGCGGCGGCCAACTGCTACCTCACCATGCCGTTCAATCAGCGGGCCCGGGTTGAGATTGAGAACCAGGGCGACAATGCGTACATCCAGGTGAGTCTTTGCTTCCGGTCCACAGCCATCCTAAAGATCGGTAGTATTTCTACATCGATTATGAGCTGTACAAGGATCCGCTTCCCGAGGATACCCTCTACTTCCATTCGATGTGGAGACGCGAGAACCCAACAGGCGGCTGGGCGCCCTCTGGGACCCAAACCAACTCGCTCGAGACACAGGTGAAGAATCTCGACGGCAAGGACAACTATGTCATTCTCGAAACGGAGGGCGAGGGGAACTATATCGGGTGCAACCACTCCGTCTACCACTTCCAGGGGACATGGTGAGTATTTCTTGTGCCCGCGCATGGAGAGAGAGGCTGACAGACAGGTGGGGTGAGGGCGACGATATGATCTTTGTCGACGACGACGTGTGGCCGCCTTCCTTCCACGGGACAGGTGGAGAGGACTATTTCTCTCAAGGATGGGGCATGCAGAAGAACGCTTACAACTTTTGTGGGACCATCATACATGAAGATGACGTGCCCAACTCGCAAGTATCGTACCGCTGGCACCTTCCCGACCCTGTCCGTTTCAGCAAGAAGATCAAGGTCACAATGGAGTCGGGCCACAGCAACCATCTCCGCGACGACTGGTCGACAACGGCCTACTGGTACCAGACGCTACCCGGTCCGAAGCTCTCACTCCCGCCGGTCGAACAGAGGCTGACGCGCCGTCCAACAGTTGTCAATGATACGCCTGAGCCCGACTTGGGAAGCATGGATGCGACTCGCCGGGCTATGGTCAAGCAGCGTGACGAACGGTACAGACAGTACCTCGCCGACAGGCAGCTTTGGGTAGACAGACGCGCGGCGGATAGCCAGGAAAGGGCGGCCAAGAACATCGGAATTGCCAACGAGATCAGGTCGCGCTGGCTAGCCAGCCTCAAGCAGTAGACAGACAGCAGCCGTGAGACGCCCCATGCATACACAGTTTGATGCTTTGTTCATGACTATACGGTGGACCAACGTACTGTACAACAAAAGTGACCCCGTGGGACAACCCATAGTGACGACTCCGTCCTAAAACCTTTTACGGTTCACCTCCAAATATGCGGAAAAAGTCGTCGGTCCATCCGGCTGTTGCGTCCAGAAAGCCCAGTGTCGAGTCACCTAAGCATCAATACATGCCCTGGTAAACCGCCTGGAGGCGCACCTGCCCATCCAAGGCCTGCCGAAGAGTCCTCAGTCATAGGAGGCTGAGTGGCGAACAGAGATCCGATCGAGACCTCGGCTTGCTGCATTGGCGATATCTGATTGCTGCTTGATAGGTGTACGAAACCGCTCATAGTGTCTTGGAAGCGGCTCGTCTCATTCGAGTGATGCTGCAAGCATAGAGTGATGATGCGTCGTCTGATGAACACTTGAAGATGGCGTCCGTACACCGCTGCAGTGCCCAGGCGGTGCGCGGGCGTGGCACCAACCTGCTCCAGTAGGAGGGACATTTGCGCAAGCAGGCCCAGCATTCGTGCTTTCGAGGCGATTGCGTTTTCGGCCGAGATAGGAAAGAGCTGATGGGTCAGCGACTACCTGGCATGATCTAGAAGACATGCTCGGATAGCCAACAGCGCTTCAAATGACAGCATCGGTCCCATTGTATTGGGAAACCCCTGTAGATCAGTTTATGCCGACATTACTCTCTATGACGTCTAGCCCTACCCAGAGGCTCTTGGATTGCCGCAGCTGTTCACAAACATACTCGCAGCTAGACAAAGCGGCGGCAAAACAGTCGGTTGAGAGAGCTTCCACGGGGCTGCTCCGGGTGGTAAGTGCTTGGAGGGCGTAACTAAGGATCCAAAGCCGAGTATGGCGGTACACCAAGCCGAGATATGCCGAGCGGCCTCACACATGAGCTCAGACCCGATAGAACCCATACGATGGCTACGACCTACCGCACTGCTGCCTCCAGAACTGATACCATGGATCCAGGACCTCGTCGACCATAACGGTAACCCAGGCAGAGTCGTGACCTCTGCGCGCATCGCACTCAGATCGTAGCCTGTCACATAAATTCACCTGACAGAATCAGCCGTAGCTCTGGCGATGACCTACGACTCACCATCCGACGACGTAGAATGACCGACGCCATGGTAGTCTTGTCGTCCCTTGTGGCCAAGTTGTGGAAACACCGCGATTGGTCCCTGATGAGCTCGTCCTGGGTGAAGCGGGTCGCCTTGCCGACGGCTAGACTCAAACCCGAATCCAAGAGAAACAGATGGAGCCAGAGACGTTGACGATTTCTCGCCACGCGCTCCACCGCCTCCCACGCGTCCAGCTGAACGCCTTCGAGACATGCGGCCAGGGAATTGTCCTCCTTGTCAGCACCTGCCGGGGCATTCTGAGTTCAAGACGGACCTCGGCCAGCTCTCGCCGGTCAGCTGGAAGCGGTTTCGCCAGCTCAAGCTCGACGGCCATATTGATGGCATATTTTGTCTCATGCCAAAGTCTCTCTTCCTGAAAGGGAAAGCTCGAAGGAAGCCACGACATCCAGATGATGAATGCTTGGACCACCAGGACTCATCAGCACCCGTACCGTCTCTGAGACGATCCCCGTCTCACCTCTACGGACGCGAAGCCCCGCCTCGATATGAGGTCCGACAGGCGCTGAGCGTGCAGACGTAATCGCTTGGTCGCCTCTTCTGCACCAGGAGTAAGGGACGCTCCGTGCGCGCAGATGGCGGTGAAGAGAAATGCGGAACGGCTTTGCACGACTAATTGGTCAACCATAGGTCCAGTGAGGACGCAAATGGATAGCCGGCTCACACTCGGGGGTATGCAAGATTGGGTCGAGGACCGGTAGCATGGGGTGCAATCTGAGGAAGAAGCTTTCGAAGAAGGCGTTGACCTCACGCTGGTTGAGAAGAGCTTGCGAGAGGGGGTCGAGCTCGGGTCCAAGATCGCGCTTCACCTCCTTTCTTGGCGGCTTGAAGAACCGTTTATCCTCACTACTGAGAGCTTGCCTGGCTCCTTCAGACAGCAATGACTCGATACCCTGAGCGAGAAACTCTTCATCCAGGTGGAGACTGCTTATCCGTGGGTCGATGGCTCCATCGTGAAGCAGAGCTCGTAATGTTTCGGGCAGGCTGTACGCTGACGGGAGTAGTGGCCCTGCACAGTCTCCGCGAACAGCCAAGGTTCCATTCTGCCCAAGAGGCCCCGACGACGATTCCTCTTCTGCGGCTTCGGCCAGGAGGCGGACTGGATTCGACAAACCCCCATCGAGGTTGTTCGTGGACTCTTCCGGCTGCGATGAGGCCGTGTGAGGTGACAGACCCGTTGTCCTGTACTGAGGTATTGGAAAGTCATAACGACTAGCCGCGATGGTGGGCGGTTGAACGAAGAGGTCGGTGGCCACCGGGTCGAGTCCGAATAGGGCTGGGGTGTTCACCGATGGAGTAGGACCTTGGTGCGGATCAGGGATAGGGGCGTCTTGCAGTGTCAAGGGGATGGTCCGCTGATGCCGGCCGCTCAAGCTAGACAGGGGTTCCCTGGTGCACGTCTCGTGTATGTCGATGGCTTGTGGTATGGTTTCCGCGCTGTGCCCGGAGGCGTGTAGGTCCGTTGAGTGACTGCGCTTGCGTTTCATGGGCCGCGACTCCCTCTCGATCACCAACAAAGCTCTCTCGAGCCTTGTCTGGCTGCTAATACCTTTCAGCGCCCGAGGGGCAACCAAAGCAACGGTCTTCCCCCGGGGACTAGGGGGAAGTCGGGACTCACTTCTTGCTGCCCTTGGGCCTTCCCCCGCGGTGCAGAGGGGGCCTAATACACGGCTCATCCCGGCGGGAACATCGAGAGCACGAAGTGCTCCTCGCTGGCGTCACGCACTTCGCCTTGATCGTCCGGCAGGCCAGGCTTGGGCAAAGTCAACTCGACTGTCCGCGAAGAAACCAAAAGTGCATGCCATGAAGTGAGTCTGGCGTTGTCCTTGCCTTGCTCTCCCAGTGCATCCTCCTCGCGCAAGGCGTCAATGTCGGTAGAGGGCGATGAGGCTTCGACTGATCATCCAGCGTCAGCCGCGCACATAGCGGAGCCTATCCCCGAAGCCACGAGGTGTCGCCGGCACTCACTCTGATGGTGCAGGTCCATTTTCTCCCTCTGCTGCACGATGGGCGTCAATGTAGGCGCGATGGCTCATTCACAAATGCCCCGTCGTCTACACCGCTGCTGGAGTCAGGGCGAACGAAGTACGAGTGCTCTATTCGCCGCCGCTAGCTGCCGTTGGCGATGGCACTAGCCGGTGGGTATACAAACCCTCCGAACGGCCCGCCATCGCCTTTCCGCTGTTTGGTTCACTTCTGCATCGTAGTCGGCCGCGGCTTTACATGCGGTCTGTTCTTACAGCATGATCACAACAGACCCGACCTTGCCCTATGACAGAGGTTGCCTCGTCCACAGAAAGCGTCTCCGTCGGTCGACCAAGCTATCATTTGACCGCACCGCGAGGATGCAAGTCGTCTCGACTCTTGGCTTCTGTAGACCGAACAACTGACCTCGTGCAGGGATCAATGACCCCTGTGCCCCTGGATACGACCCCCGGACCAAGCTGTACCACCTGTTCTACCAGTGGAACCCAAAGTCGCACGCCTGGGGAGACATCTCTTGGGGACACGCTGTCAGCTCGGACCTAGTGTACTGGGAGCATACTTCGGATTCGGTGAGTATTTCCTTTCGCACCACCATGGACGTGGGCTGATCAGCAGAAGCCCGTTCTCGTACCAGACGAGTGGTATGACGACCATGGAATTTTCACGGGATGTTTCTTCCCGACTGGCATTCGTGGGGAGAAGGATCAGCTGTCGATCATCTACAGCAGCGTCAATCACCTGCCTATCGCTTGGAATCAACCGTACAAGCGGGGTTGTGAGGGACTGTCCATAGCGACCTCAGCTGACGGTGGTTATACGTGTGAGTGTCTACTGTATTGATGAAGTTGCGTCTGGGACTCATCGTAGGGTCGAAGCATCGGGACAACCCCATCCTACCTGAAGAGCCCCCCGATATTCACGTTACGGGGTTCAGAGATCCTTTCCTGTCACCATGGCCTGCGCTCGATGCTCTGCGCTTCTCGGATCCAAACAAAGGGACACTTTACGGACTGGTGTCCGGTGGCATCCATGATCTCGGACCCCGAACCTTTCTCTATTCCATCGACCCTGTCGACCTGAACAGCTGGACATACCTGCATCCTCTCTGCGTTGACGTCCCAGTCAACTACACGCTCTCCGACAAGTGGTGCGGCGATCTCGGTGCCAACTGGGAGTGCACAAACTTTGTCACACTCAATGCAGGGGAGCATAGCCGGCATCTCGTGATAAGTGGGGCAGAAGGAGGAAAAGAGCGACCGATCGTCAGTGCATATCACGAACAGCACCCCGTGGCAGCTCGACGTGTCCCTCGATACGCCAACTGGTGGTTTGGAGAACTCCTGAAGACAGTCGATGGGGTGCGTATGACCGTCGACACGATGGGCCTGCTGGACTGGGGCATCTGGTACGCCGCGAGCACTTTTACCGCCGTGGATGGAACGCAGGTTGTGTGGGGCTGGATGATCGAAGAGGACTTGCCTGACGAAGACCTCGCGAAGAAGGGCTGGACCGGGTGCCTCGGCATTCCGCGCGAGCTGTTCCTCGAGGTGAAAGCAGGTGTTCTCTCCGCTCACCCGCCGCACACCGACCTGAGCATGGTTCGGTCGCTGCAAAGCTCCCCGGACAGCCAGACAATCACGACCCTTGGAGTCCGACCGCTGTCAGCGTTAGCCGCTCTCCGCCACGAGCTACTTGTTGACCTCTCGCCCTCCGCACTCAAGTCAAACAGGGAGGTTCTCAGGTCTGCGCCTCTGAGCTGCGAGGTGCAGGCAACAATCCACGTCTTTGATTCTACGGAATCAGTCTCACTGGTCGTTCGACGGGCGTCAGGTTCGAGCATCCACACGGCCATCGTCTTCTGTCCCCAGGAGCAGACCATCACCGTCGACCGCCTAAACTCCACCGAGCGAATTGACGTCAACACGTCGCCGGACGTGGGCGCCTTCACCCTGTTTCGCTTGAAGGACGAGTACACCCCTGGCGGCGTTATCGAGCCACTTCGACTAAATGTCTTTCTTGACGCCGACATCATTGAGGTTTTTGCAAATGACCGCTTTGCTCTGTCCACAAGGGTCTATTCAAGTCCGGCAGCGACAGGCATCTCCCTCACGAGTGAGGGCGGGGCCTGGCTGGAGGACCTCAAAGTTTGGGGGTTGGGGTCTTTGCGGCGGCTGTAGAGAGGTGTCGCTTCCAGCGCTGCACATGGAATCAAGTAGCCGCCGGCATCCCCTTTTCCCCCATTCCAATTTACGCAGTCGCGGCCAATGCAATGTCCGTTCATTCCGTGGCTACCCGCGTACGTACCGACTTACTGAGCTCTCACCCTTTCCCGATCTCATTGACGAGCAATACCTCACTTGGACACTTCCTCCTGCCAAAACTACCCCGCCTGGCCGTAATACGCCCAGTCGGTATGGGTGCAAAGTTCTGCTGACTCTGGGGTGACCACTCCCGTTCTACAAACGTAGTTCGCGATGGATCCGCCGACGTAGATTACAGCGAAATTGTTCTGGAAGTCGTCGGCCGCTTGCACAGCGCAATCATCGACAGCACCTGCGTCGGTGACCTCGGTGAGGGGGTAGCTCCCGTAATAGCTGGCTGTCGTGTTAGGGGCGTGTGTGCGAGCTGGCGGTGCAATACGCACTGAGACTACCGAAACAGGCCTGGAAGCTGAACGACCCTGCACCTCCCGGGGGGTTGGGATCATCCGGCTGCGCGGACAAACGGGCCTTTGGCGCACCTGGCGGCATGAGCTGAGAGCTCGGCATACAGGAAAAGGACTCACTGTGTACGTGCGTCGGGTCGTATCGTCGCTTCGGGGGCAGCGGTCCTAGGCCCCTGTGGCCGTATCAGCATCGTGTAGCGGTCGCAACTGATTCACACGTACCTCTGAAGCCGGCTAGCGTTGCTCTCAAGCCTGCGGATAAGCAACGACTAGGTCGCGTGAGCTGAGACAGACTCACCCTGCGCGTCTAGCGGTGATGGTCAGCAGGGTCTTCCCCCACGAGCGACCCCGGTTGTTGACCGGAGAAGCATGGACCAGTGCACATAGAACAGCGAACAGTATCCAAATCGACAGCCTGCCAGTGGAGAACATCGTTACTGGTGTTGCTCTGCGTTGTCAGACGAAGAAGGCGGGAGTACGAGGGTGCACTTGGCGCAACGGGTCTTTAGTAGTCCACGGGGCAGGGGGCATTGTTGACATTGCACAGCTCCCCACATACTGCAACTGAACGGATGGAGGTTAAGCTCATTCGATATGCGACAATCCACCGCCAGCACATTCCTCTGTCCAGGCTGAGGCAGGTGCGTTAAGCATGCTTGGGGGGTAAGCATGAGTGACATACAACGGAAGAAGATCAGTCGCTCGAGGTTGGGGTCCCGGAACCGAGAGTTAGTAAACGCCAAGATGTCCTCAAACAACCCCTCAAACAACCCATCCGATGAGTCTCCTCAATTTTCTCGCCGAGTCGGCCCGGACTGGCTGCTAACTGGTTCGGTCTGTCCGACAGGCCTCGGAATCTGTCTGGTCTCTGCAT
Source organism: Tremella yokohamensis (assembly GCA_024343385.1). NCBI lineage: Eukaryota > Fungi > Basidiomycota > Tremellomycetes > Tremellales > Tremellaceae > Tremella > Tremella yokohamensis. The sequence continues at coordinate 47,286 of BRDC01000042.1, read as the reverse complement.
GACCCACCCATTGAGAGGAGGCGTGGAAACTCAAGCAATGGGTGGCGCTGTAACACAGGCAAGTCGAGACTAGAGACCGTCGGACGGACATCCGAGCGCCGGCCGTACATGTCAGCTTCAGCTCACCCAGCTCGACGTTCACAAAGTGATCCTGCAGCCTCGGTCAACCCGATCCCGGCGACATTTTCCGTTCGGCCACGCTTCTCTCGATTCTGAGCTGATCGAGAGCTGATCGCAGACACAGACAGTTGAGCAGCCAAGAGGCACGATGACACGTGTCGAGAGATATCGTTCAACAACGTGTTCGGAGTTCTCTTGATCGTTGCCAGGTCAGCTTGCGCTGCAACAGCTGCTATAAATGGCCACGAACACGTTCGACCAAGTTACGAGTCTTGGCATTCAGGAAGAACGGATTTACGGGAGCCGCAACGATATCAGACCAGTCATCAGGCACAATTCAGCTCATCGTATGCCGAGATGACGCTGACGCATCTGTGGAATGCCAAGAAGAACGTGCTCACATCGTACATTAGCAACGATGTGGTTGGCCCATGCGATCAAGCTGATGGACACTGATCAGCACTAGCACGCTGATCGCCGAGCGGCCGAGTTGGGATGTATACAGTCGGAGACGACTATATGAAGTACGACGGGAACCAATCACCCTCACACTTGACCAGGATGTCTGTGCTTCTACTGACTGCTTTGCTGGCCGCCGCCCCGGCTTTGGGGTCAATCTCCCGGAATCTGGCGTACGACTCGCCGTCATTCCGAGTCCCCAATCTCGGGCACGACCGCCGCGAGCTGCAGCGTCAGCACAAGCGATGGGAGTATTATGACGGGGAGGTGTCGTTCCCATATGGGGTGGCTTCGGGCGACCCTTGTGAGCATTCTCTTCTCCTCTTGACCTCATCTTGTCTCAGAGTGAATGACATGCGCTGAGCACGAGGGTCCGACTCGGTGATCCTCTGGACTCACCCCGTGCCGAGCGACACGTCCGACAACCGGCCCATTTGTCTGGAATATCAGGTGTCCGCATATAACGACTCGAGTTCATGGGACACGATCACTTCGGGGCAAGTATGGACCACCGTAGACGTGGATTACTCGTACAAAGTCGAAGCCACCGGCCTGCAACCAAAGCAGTGGTACTACTACCGGTAAGTCTATGGACCCTCTGCTTGGGTGAATTGGCACTGAGAGCAGGTTTGCGAATTGCGCCAATGGCGACAACGTCAGCCCAGTGGGAAGGTTCAAGACTATTCCCACCGAAGACGATGGAGACGTAGACTCTGTGTCATTTGCGTGAGCATCTTCCACTTCAACAGGTAGCGGAAACATGGCTGACATTAGGGTCTACTCTTGCTCCAACTACCCATTCGGCTTCTTCAATGCCTATGGGAACGCCGCAAGGCGCGATGCGGTCGACTACGCCGTCCACGTCGGCGATTACATGTACGAATCTTGAGCTTCTGACGGCATGGGCTGACTACAGCTACGAATACCAAGGCGATGGCTGCACCAGTGAGACCGCATGCTACGGCGACGGTAGGGACATGTACGTCACGTCCAGTGCAGCTGTGACCGCGCCGCTGACCAACCACAGCGACCGGGTACCACTTCCCAATCACGAGATCTGGACTCTGGACGACTACAGGGAGAGGTACAAGACCTACCGCTCCGACCCAGACTTGCAACTTCTGCACCAGACCCATGCCTGGCAGCTCGTATGGGATGACCATGAAGTTGCAGACAACACTTGGAAATCAGGGAGTGCCGACTCGAACGATACCATCGCGGGAAGTTACAACGGCACCAGCTTCACTCAGAGAAAAGCCAATGCTGTGAAGACGTACTTTGAGTGGCTGCCTATCCGCACCGTACGTCTCTGTGGCATACAGTGCCGAGTCAAGGACCCAGCTTATGCCAGGTCGATACGGACGACGCCTTGCGCATTTACCGCACGTTCAAATTCGGGACATTGGCCGATCTGATCATGCTCGACACCCGTCAGTACAATCGCGACCTTACTGACCTGTACTACAACAGTAAGCCTAGGGAGCCATGCCCAACCTTACCAGAGCTGATCTGGGTCAGCCGTCGACGTCAACGTGATCAAAGACGACGAAGCTCGATCTTTGATGGGTGGCAGACAGGAAAACTGGTTCTACGGCCAGCTGCGCAACGCCAGCACGCGTGGGTCTCAGTGGAAGATCGTAGGCCAGCAAATCGTCTGTACGCTCCCCCTCTCCCGAAGACGTTCCCCACTAATCACAACACAGTCGCGCATCTTGAGCTAGTGGATGATGTTGATGCTTGGGACGGATACGAGGCCAACCGACGAAGAGTGATTGACACTATAAGCGAGAACAGCATCGACAACGTGATCGTCATCTCCGGTGACTCCCAGTGAGTCTTTTCCTCATGCCCCATCCTCCTTGATTTAGTTCCTGTCGGTGCTGGATTTATAGAGCGACGTACGAACGATGATTGACTCTCAGCGCAAACTGGGTATCTGATATTGCCTACGACAACCGCACGGGGTACAACGCCACAACAGGCGCCGGAAGCTACGGAGTAGAATTCGCAGGAACAGCGGTCTCGTCGCCTTCGTCTTTCGGTTACAACTCCACCTTGAATGGTCCTTACCCGGCTGCGTACTACGCCCAGGTTGCCGAATCGCTGGTGGGAAATGCAACAGCCAACACCGAGTTGCAGTGGACCGAAGGTGCTACCCGGGGATATTTCGAGTTGCACCTGAGCAGGGACAACGCTACGGCTCTCTACTATGGCATTCCCGATGTTCGCACGAGGAATACGAACGAGAGTGTGCTGGCGACTTTCGTGGTCAAGGACGGCAAAAATCATCTGGAGCGGCCAGTAGCAGGTGGCCTTGTGACCGGCGGTGCGCTACGGAGTGTGTTCCCTTAGATACAAGACAGTACAGAACTGGCTGGCAGTACCCAAAAGTATAATGAAGCGATGCTTAGAGTATCTATCTAGTGCAGTCGATATGCGAGACAAATCCGAATACGCGCGCGCGTGCGCATACACACACACACACAGAGGGCGTGGGTGCCGCCTCAACAAGCCGGCGAGGCTTCCTGTCAGTTTTGACATATGTCAGATGGCGAACATGGCTTACAAAGAGGGATCTTCACAGCGGTCTAGACATGAGCTGCGCACTGATCACTTCTCGTTCCCACTCACAGCTAGGCCAGCTAGAGAAGTCTCCTTATCTGCGGCATTAGTACCATTCTTAGAATGCAGGCGATCACTTACAGTGTGAATGCATGTCCAGTGCTGTCGAACGGCATGCCTCAATCGCATCATCTAGACTTGCAGGAATCAGCATGGCCCGAAAATCATTCGACAGAGGATTACGAGACAGTGTGCTGCCCAGTGGTTGCGATGGCTAGTTGCGCGGCTGGCTTTCAGCACTCGCCATTGCTGGCCGCATTGGCAGCTTACCAGTCACTGCTTTGACCGCTGCAGAAAAGTCAGCTTGATTCGCATCGGAAAGTTCCATCCACTGACCGCCAAGCGAATTGCGTTCAATACACGGGATCTGCACCAAGCCACCGAGGGGATCGCACGTCAGACCAAGACTGACCCCGTCAGCCCACTTTCCATCGCAGGACCTACTTGTGCCTGCATGTCAGCACAATCAAACGGATTTAGGGGGATAGGCTCACTCTATCCCAATCTCAGCTGCCTGGAGCACGACGGCAGGCTCTGCACCGAGGCATGCCGATATTCCGGCGGCTGCCATCGAGCACGCCACGCCAACTTCGGCCATACATCCTCCTTCTGCTGCTGATATTGTTGCACCGCGCTTGAAGAGCATGCCGATAGCCGAGGCGGTCAAGAGGAATGTCATGATGCTGTGATGTCAGAATACCTCAGCCAGACAGGTAGAAGACTGACTCTCTTTCAGGTGCTTGCGAGATGAACTCGACGACGTATATGAGCGTGGCGGGTATGACTCCCGCAGCACCATTGGTTCTGCAATCGGTCAGGCTGGCTCCGACTCGCCCAACTTGGCTTACGGCGCGGTCACCACACGTCCCCCACTGGCGTTGACTTCGTTCACCTTTCATAAGCTGTACTGCCAATAATGTTCTGGTGGACCCACGGCGATAGCCATACAGCTAAGATACTCGATGTCCGGAAAGACCGAGGTCGAGCGTTTCGGTACCAAGCCCAGCAAATGGTCCACCCTGCCGATCTGTGTAGAAGTCGGGACCGGTTCCAAGGAGCTGGTCGTATCGGTCGAGTCTCGGGCAGTCGTGGGTGCCTGCATGCGCCTGTACAAAGACGGGGCACGCCTCTTGACCTGCAGACCGCCGGGGAGGACCTGCTCTCCGGACGTTATGCCGTTACGTATACACTCGTCCATCGTGCTCCATACTGCTCATCAGCTGCGATCACAGTTCGCAAAGCTCACATACTGCTCAATAAGCCCGCGCGGATCTCTTTGGCAGACCGGAAAGCCAGCTCGTTCTCCCACACCAGCTGAGCGATACTGAGGTTTTCCGACAAGCAAAGTCGATGGAGCGATGCGGCGGTGTCAAAGAGGTAGGGAGGCTGTCGTGGCGCGGCCTTTTCGGGGAGAGGCCTTGACGAGACCTCTTTATCGCCTGAGGCGGGAGCGGAGATCTTTGGCAAGGTTGGAGATGGAGGAGTCCCGCTGTCTGCACTGTGCGACTGGTTTCGACGCGAAGGGCTCGCAGCAGCCGGATCGAGGTCTTTGTAGTACAGGTTCTCAGCCGTTTGGGTATCCTGATTGACCTGGTTCTTAGCAAGTGCTCGGTGCCCTTGGTGCTTACCACAAAGCCGCCTCCAACGGAGAAGTATTGATTGGTAGCGACGATATCCCCCTCCTCGTTGAACAAGGTGAACACCAGTCCGTTAGGATGCTGGGGAAGCGGGTTGAGATGCCATGTCTACCTGATGAGCTCCACTAGGCTGTTGTAGCCATGACTCACAAGATCTCGGTCAAGGTCAAGTTTCACCCTCTTTCGGATCCCGTCCGCCAGTCCGAGTTCGATCTCCTTGACGCCTTTGATCTCGTCCAGAATCACTCCCAGCCGCCCTACAGCGACAGTCTCGGGATCTTCACCTGTCAGACCCAGCAGGACAGCATGTGGGGTCATATGCCCCATGCCCGTGGCAGCGAGTGACCCGTGTAGCGATATCTGCGTTCAGCTCAAGCCCGTGGGGTCAACTCACCTTGAGGGAATGGAGATGCGAGGAGAGTTGCGTGGGAATGGAGTTGAGGAAGATCCTCGCGGCTCTGGAGAGTCAGCCGGCTGGCGAAGACTGCATGTCGGAAATGACCTCATGGGCCCAACGGTGTGCGAGGATGAGGGACCAATGCCGATCGAGAAGAGGTCAAACGTCGAGATGACCGCATGCTCAGGTCGTATGGTATGTGACGCAGGAGCGACACTCGGCTTTGTCGCTAGTGATGAGCTTGCTCGTGCCCCTCTCGCTGTCCTAGACGCATGTCCCGCGCCAACGCCACGCTGCAAAGGTGCACATAGGGTAGCGACGCGCGACGACTTTGGCACAGATCTCCAGGCAAGACCAAAGACTCGGTCCATATCGTCTTGAGTCAGGTGAACGTCAAGCTGAAGGAGTCAAGAGGGTCGAAAGCTGAAGAGGGATCCACATCATCCATCACCGTCACTCGACACGACTCCCCCAAACGGTGGAGACATTGGAAAAACACGGTCGTGAGAATGGATAAGGATGGTGGAAGTTGGCCATCGCTGTGGACGAATTGGAAAACATCCATTGCCCACCCGAAAGGTCCGGCCGGATGGTCCGCAACGCCGAGATGAGGGGATGCATGATACAGCTATAAGCTTCCCAGTACGAGTCCATGTCCGAAAGGATACGATGGGTCTTTTGTCCCTGCCCTATCTTCTGGGCTGGCCAACACCGCCTGCATGGAGGAGGGTATCTCAAATGGGAGTCGGCCTTGTGGGGCGACCCTTCCAAAAACAACGGATAGCAGAGCGTCATCACTGCATCCGTAATTGGCCACCAAGGCGGCAGCCTCTTCAGCGATCTCCGTGATGATCGCTGGTCGGTCGAGGTAGATGTCAACAATGGTTGGCACCTTGCGACAGATTGCTAGGATTTCCTCGAGCTTGGCGGGGTCAAAAGTGAGCGAGCCAGCATGGTATCGGTCCTCCAGGAAATACTTTCTGCGTGGTTCCCACGGACATGCCAGTCGGATGAGAGCCATATCGGCGTTCTCCAGGTCGGCCGCAGGAGCGGCGTAACGTTTGAGAACGTCGGGGTCAATGTCCGGCGCGTAGAGACGACGATTTGGTTGTAGTGGAAGGTAGGGGTGTCCCGATGGCATGAGGTGGTTCTCGAGTACCGTAATCGACTTTGCCTGAGCCTCGAAGCCGGCTCTACGGAATTCGTCACATCCCACAAGCCTGACAGCGTGTTCCTCGTCCACAAACGGATCGTCAAACAGGCCCAATTCAAATTTGACCCGCAGTAGTCGACGAACCGACACATCTATACGAGCTTCCGAGATCGCACCGCTCTCGACGGCCTGGCACACTAGCTCTGGTGTTGACTCTCCTCCAAATTGGTCGACCCCAGCATTGAGCGCCTTGACCACCCGTTCCAGAGGTGAGAGGTGCTCGACGCCCCATGCTCTCGCTTCCGATGTGTGCCCCCGTGTCGACTGTTTGTTGATGATGGCCCAATCGCAGCACACAACCCCGTCGAATCCAAGCTTCTCTCGTAGTAGTCCCGTGATGATTTGCGCATTGAAGGCGAATCCGACCTCTTCGATCTTCTCGCCGTCCAGTTCCAGGCCGCGAGGTATGGAGTAGTAGGGCATCATCCCGGATACACCCAAACGGATAGCCTCGCGGAATGGCTTGAGATGACACTCAAAGTTGTCAGAGGGCCACACTTGATCTCGGCCATAGGGAAAGTGCGGATCTTCACCGTCCTTCTGAGCACCGCCGCCAGGGAAGTGCTTTGCCATACAAGAAACCGAGCGCCCGTTCAATCCACTGCCGCCTTGAAAACCCTTGAGGTATGGCTCAACGTAAGATGTAGTAAGTTCTTCGGATTGTCCAAACGTGTTGAACTGGCGAGCCCATCGGGGGTCGGTGGTGAGATCGATGGTCGGATGCAGGGCAGCACGAATGCCCAATGCTGTGTATTCCGCTCTCGCAATCTGAGCAAAGCGATACACCATGTCGGGATCCCTGAGCGCTGCCAGACCCAAGTTTTCACACCATTTCGAGTACACTCCCGCGGCCAAGGCAGCACCGACATTCTGAGTAAAAGCGTGTCTATAAAGTGGTCAGCCGCCCACGCAGAGTGATCCTGGGAAGACTCACCTCGGATCGCTGGAGAATGTCACAGGGATGCCTAATCTCGTTTGGGCAGCCAGTGCCTGCATCACGTTCTGCCAACGGGCGGTCTGCCTGACGTCCGATATACTCAGGATGTTGAAGTGGTTCATGAGGGAGTCGCAGAGGAATTCTCGATGCGACAGCGACGACATGCTGGTGGGGGTCTCTGCGATGTTTCCTTTCGGTCCCACTTCGATGATGGCATGAAACATGAGCCCGGCCTTCTCTGAGATAGTCATCCGAGGGATGAGGTCGTCAATGCGTTCCTCTATCGACAATCGACTGTCTTCGTAAGGGTCGAGTTGGCCGTTGCCGTTGAGATCGCGATAAACGTGCCCATCTGTCGTCCTGCTCAGCGTCCGGTAGACGGGCGACTCGACAAGGACAGTGGTGAGGGTCATCGTGCAGTCCTCTGTCCGCGGTGGAGTGACACGAGACGTGGCGTGATGTAGCATTGCTCAGCATCTTAACCCGTCGTTCAAGCGACACGATGAAAGGGGGACGATGTTTGGCGGATGAACGCACCGGAAAAGCGGCGGATTCCTGAGCTCCTCCCGCCGGCTCGCTTCTTGACTTCCGCGAGAGCGGCGGAAAGAATGGCGGATCGGCCCCGGAGCTGAGCCGGAGGCGGGGCCATTTGGGAGTGCGTGGGGCTTCAACGATTCAACTCAACACATATAAGAACAGACGAGATGGATCTGGGGGACGGTCAATCACAAGTCTCGAAGGCGCACGAATCGACTCTCGGCAACCGTCTAGCCATCTAATATACCCCGACACCGCTTGTGCTCGCAATGGACTCGGACAAAGTCGTCGACGAATATGTCGAGAGCAGTCCACATACAGCCGTGGATGTGAACGCCGCCCGGCAAGCCGAGATCGAAGCACGCCAAGAAACGATATGGCATACGCTGAAAAGTAACGAGCGGATCGTCGCTATAGGTTCGTATCGTATCAGAGCGATCAGCCGCTGAAACCAATAGCCATCGCACTGACTTTGGCGCCGCTCATGGACGGGTTTGACACCATCGCCATGAACCTGTGCTTGTCAATGCCTGCGTTTGAGTGAGTCAGAATCCCAAAAGAAAAGAGGGGTGTCTTATCTTCTTCTAGAAAGGTATTCGGCATCAAAGTCGGCAAAGCGTACGCGATCCAGGCGACCTGGCAAAGCGCTTGGGCTGCGATGTACCAAATTGGAATCGCTCTTGGTGCCCTCTCCAGTGCGCAAGTTTCGGATCGGTTCGGCCGTCGCATGGCTATGCTTGTGGGATGTGTCATCTCTGCTGCCGGGTGCGTTTGAAGGTTCGGGAAGCGAGATGTGGCTGATGGTGCAGAGTTGCCATTGTCTTTGCGTCTTACAACAAGGCCATGTTCCTCGTCGGCAAAATTGTCAACGGTCGGTCCCCCGTGCGAGTCGGTGCCCATACTGATCCCCTGTGCAGGCTTCTCGATCGGTATTCTCATCTCCACAAACCAAGTCTACAACTCGGAGATCGTGCCCTTGAAACTGCGAGGACCGCTGCTTGGCATGTTTACATTCTCGCAAATCCTGGGTCAATTGATCTCTGTATCGATTGTACATGGCCGGGTGGCCATCCAAACGCCTTCAGCCTACAAGTTGCCCTTTGCGCTGGAGTGGATCTGGCCCGCGCTTCTCATCATCGCGTGTGTATTCCGCTTTGGAGACGACTACAGCTGATCGTGCCAAGTGCCGTTGCGATCCCGGAATCACCGTGGCATCTCGTCAGGAAGGGTCGCATCGAACAAGCTAGCAGGTCCCTGCAACGTCTTCATGGACCTGAATACGTACGTTGATTACAACTTCGTCACCAATGCTCATCGCTGTTAGGATGCCACCGCCCAAATTGAGCTCATGCGTGCGATTCACGAAGAAGAGCTGGCCAAAGAAGCCAACAAACCCGGCCTCGCCGCATGCTTCCAGGGCACTAATAGACGTCGAACTTTGCTCGCATGCTTCATCGTGGTCATCCAGCAGGCTGTTGGGGTCGTTTTCTATTCCAACTCGTCCTACTTTCTGCTCCAAGCCGGCATGGCAGCCAGCAAGAGCATCATGGCGACGGAAATCGGTATTGCCCTTGGCTTGCCCGCCAATGTCATCTCGTGGTTCACCATGTCCTACTTTGGCCGACGCACTCTGCTGCTCTTCAGTATCTCGTAAGTGTGACGATACGGCGGTAATGGCAGTTGACTGACACCTCTCTCAGCTGTGTCATGTGTTTGATGTTGGCCGTCGGTGTGGCCGGATCGGTGCCCCGTACCACCGCTTCTCTTTGGACGCTTGGCGGACTGCTCATTGTCTCACCCTTCTTCTACAACCTTGGTGTGGGTCCTGTAAGTCGATCCCTTTTTCAGTATCTACTCGAGTTGCTAATCTGTTCAGGTCTACAGCGTCCTCGCTCAAGAAGTCACATCGACCAACCTCCGAGCTCAAACATCCTCGATTTCCTTCGCAGCCTTTGCTTTCGGAAGTTTCGCTTTCAACTTGTTCTTCCCTTGTGAGTCGTCAGAGCCCATGACTAGTGATGTGCTGAAATGCTCTCCATAGATATGTACAACAGCACCGCCGGCAACCTTGGCGGAAAATGCGGATATTTCTTCGCCGGCCTTTCGCTCATCTGCCTCGTGGTTGTCTACTTCTTCGTGCCCGAGACCTTTGGACGCTCGTACGCCGAGCTTGACGAGATGTTCGAGCAAAAGGTGCCCGCGAGGAAGACCGCGTCGTATGTTTGCCAGGGTGAACTCGTACAGCAGGCATCGGAAACCAAGGAGGCCTGAGCGACGACGCATATGCAGTGGTCTGTACATATGTGTGATTCATTGGCGATCAGGGAGTGTCGGATAATCAAAGTCGGCCATGTAATCAGGGAATGCCAGTATGGATGCCGGGTCTTGGGTTTGAGCGCCTTGTGAATCTGTCAAACCGAAAAGGTGATCTAGTGTATGGACTGTATCGTCTTCTGAGCGGAAATTGAGGAAATTCCAAAAGTCCATTGCCTCGGAGTTCCTTCTTGAAGCAGCTGTCGACGGCCACGCATCGAGATTGGTCCCTGCGCTGGGCTGCTCGGAACTCGTCTGCAGTGGGTGTTGTACCGAGTCGCTGGTGTTTGTACGATTCAGCAAGGGCGCCGGACTGATCACATCGGCCGGTTGCGGGAGATCCGCTGTGAAGGGAATGACAGACGACAACGGAGATTCTAGCTCCTTCTCAATGACCGCTAGCGCGCTGAGGGGTCCGAGATCGGGAGACGGCCGGCGGGAGATGAACGGTCCAATCGAGCGCAAACTGACGGGGATGAGCCACTCCGCACAGACGCGTGTCCAGAATTGGACTTACGCCGACACCTCGTCTTGTACCAAAAGCTCACTGAATCCTCCTCGATACACAATCTTGCATGCAGATGTGTGCTGAGCAAGGTCAGCGCCGCACTCCAAGCGCGAGGACAGCTCACGTATCGACGACATACTTCGGACCCAAACGATAGGCGTCTCAAGCCGTCTAAAGAGTTCTGAAGACACTCTCGCAGAGTCTTGTCAGAAAGCCCGGCCTCTGCCGCACTGTCCGGATCCCTCTGAGTGACCAGCACTTTGCAAGCCTGAAAGGCACACGTCCCCATGAAGGGGTCCATGATGAAGCCCCGGTGTGGCAAGGCGTCTCCGATCATTTGACACACCGCCGAGGCGTGAAGCAGGCGTTGAACCTTGATGTGCCTCGCAAACACCTCTGGCGGCTCAGCGCCCAGTGGTAAACGGCGTATGATTCCTTCGACCTGATGCGTGTCGCATTGCAGCTGGCGCAGAAAGACGTGGAGGGTGAGAAACGCTGCCCCTCTAGCTTCGCGATTCTTCTGAAAGAAGGCTGTTGGATGATATCTAAGCGGTGGGGGTAGCGAGGCGACCAGGTCCTGCATTGCCGCCCGAAGCTGGACGTACTCGCTGGAAGGGTCCCAGGGCGGTATGGTGGTCGTTCCCCTCAGGTAGCCCAGGATCCGGAGGCGGAGTGCACATGCTCGGATCAGGTAGGCGGATTCATCCAGCAATCCGAGATCGCCATGGGCAGGAAAGTCGTCTGCCAAATAAGCAGTAGCTTGAGGTGACCCGGTCACGAAGGCGGTCTCGGAGGTAGGGAGACGAATATGCAGGCTCGAGGGGTGTATCTGAGGTATATCGGCACGGATAGCTGTAATCAGCCTCTATCACTAATATTCTTGGCCGAGGACGCACCGTTGATGAACGAATCCTCGACAAATACCGACCACGCCAGCCTCCGTCGTGTCTCCGCACCGACCGTGATCAGAGGTGTAGCTCCCGTACCTTCATCGCCTGAAAGCAGCACTGCCTCCCATCTCTCCTCGTTCAACTTGAGAGCGATGCTCATGCGAGTCGCAATCCCGTGCAACAACCAGCCGGCTGTCCTCGCACCTCGGTGAATCTCATAGCGCGCGAGTAGCATGACAACCTGTTCGTGAGCATGCTGTTAATAGGGTGGAGATACTCACCATGAGATCTGTGGTGACAAAGCGTCCAAAGATGACATTCAGGAGGATCTGCCTGGCTTCAAGTGCCCACGCATCGGCAATTTTCAGTGATTCAGGCGTGGGATGATCTCGACCAAGTCGCAAGACGGATGCGCAGACGGCTAGAAGCAGGACTCGCGGGGCCGTACCGGACGTCACCAACGAGACCATGGTGGGCTCATGGATAAAGCTGCAACGAATGAGAAGGTCTACTTCCAGTCCGCAGCGGCCACATACCTGAAAAAGAGCCCCTGATGGCATGTAGCGAAATAGTCGCTCAGCAAAGCAAGGACATGCGAAGTCGATGGGAGCTCGGGACCTATGTCATCCTTGTGTCCCACGGTAGGGCCAAGCGACGTGACAGACGGCGGGACTGCTGTATCATCGGCTGCATCGGTAACGTATAGTCGCCGTCTCTTGGTCTCGTAGGTGCAGGCGATCTGTCGTCGCCGACATCCACTGCAAGTCTCGTGCACGCCTTTGCTATCGCACTTGTCTTTTCGACCTTTGCATTGATCACACGCGATCAATGTCCGGGGTCCCACGCGTTTGAGGGACGACTTGAGTGTTGGATCCGCAGGCGGCTGCATGGTGTGCGGATCGAGTCCGGGTGCTCTTCCGCCGACCCCACCATGGGCGTTGACGGAGAAGCCAAAAGGCGGCTTGGTGACAGCCGGAGTGCCGGACACGGTCTGTGGCGAGCGGTTGTTGTGATCAAGGAAGAAGTGACTGTGTTGAAAGCGACTCGTGCACGTCAAGAAGCCTAGGGGGAATGTTGAGACGCCGGCGGGAATCGGCGGTAAATGGCGGTAAGTGGCGGAAATAAAGTCTGAGCCATAACATGGGGACGTCGAGTCTTGGATTGTACTGGTGAACGAAGCAATGAGCTGGCCAAAAATGTGGGGGCAAGCTCATGATCGTCCACTGAGCCACCATGAGCGCGTACAGCAAGACCAACCAGCTCGATGATGCCACCAGTCTGACGAAGGACGAGGAGTCGCCATCCCCGACGCCAGATGCCTCTCTGTCAATCGTGGACTCGCAAAGAAGTCATGAAGCAGAGGGATTTGTGGTCGGCTGGACGGGAGAAGACGATCCCATGAACCCATTGAACACCAGTTCGGCTAGAGCATGGTGAGTTGTTGCTGCGTGTATTGGGATTGACTGATCGTCTCTTAGGGCGGCAACGGTGATACTGGGAACTGCATGCGCTTGCGTGACCGCGTGCTCGTCGATGGCGGGGGCGACATACCCTGGGATGGAAAAAGTCTTTGGAGTCGGGCGAGAAGTGTGCACGTTGAGCATATCGCTGTTCGTGACTGGTCTGGGCGTGGGTCCGAGTGAGCAAAATCGTGATTAAAACTGCTACTATCAACTCATCCCCAGTGATTCTGGGACCCGCCAGCGAGTTTGTGGGTCGCAGGAAGGTGCTTCACATTAGCTTTGCAACGTTTCTGCGTGAGTATCTTCCGAGTCTGCTTCTTTTGTCTGACAAGTACAGTCGGCAACTTCCCAGTCGCATTTGCCAACAACATCGCCGTGCACCTGGTCTTTCGCTTCGTGACCGGTTTCGCGGGGTCTGCGTTTCTTTCCGTATCGGGCGGGGCTGTGTCGGATGTGTTCCCCAATCGCAAAGTAGGAACGTGAGTCGATTTGGCTTGCCCTAAGCGAGAGCTGAGAGCCAGCCCGATGATGATTTGGTCCGCGGCGCCATTTGTGGGCCCAACATTCGGCCCTTTGATCTCTGGTTTCATCAACGAGTACTCGACATGGCGCTGGGTGTACTACGTCATCATCATATGGAGTGGCATCATGATGGGTCTCCTTCTGGCACTGGTCCCCGAGACATACGCTCCTGAGCTTCTTCGTCAAAAGGCGATCAGGTGAGCACGACGGTTGACCGACGGGGCCAAAGCTCACGCGCATCTGGGCAGGCTGAGAAAGTCTACTGGTGATGTCCGCTGGAAGGCACCTATCGAGATGAAAGACCGGAGCCTGGGGCAAGCCGTGCTGAAAAGCGTCAAGATGCCGTTCAGTGGGTCCAAGATCCAAGAACGAGTTGAGAGTGTGCTGAGGCTTCTCCAGCCCTGTTGACCACCCAAATGATGGTCTTGCTCCTCGACATCTGGTCAGCACTGGTACTTGGCATTCTATATCTTTCCTTTGGGGGTTTGCCGTGGGTGTTCCAGACACAATACGGCTTGTGAGTTGATCATGGGGGAATCGGACAAGGCTGACGCTGTCTCGTAGTACCGTATCTCAAGCCGGCATGTGTTTTCTGGGCATCGGCGTTGGTCAGATCGCGGCGGTCTGCACTCAGCCGCTACTACAAAAGTGAGACCCGTACCTGGACTCGGCACCGGGGCTGACGCTTTCAACAGGCAGTATCGCAGGATAGCAGCCAAGTCGCCTGGAGGCATCGCCCCGCCAGAGACCAGACTCATACCAGGCTTTTATGGCGCATTCGCTTGCCCCCTGGGATTGCTTCTTTTTGGGCTGTTGAGCTTCTCCAACGTTCCGTGGATTCTTCCCATAATCGGCTCGTCACTATTTGGAGCGGGCATGGTCTACAGCTTCACGTCGACGTTTACATACTTGGTCGAGTGAGTATCAACCCTTGTTGTATTTGCTCGCCAATGGGAAGCCCACGCTCACAATGCTCTAGTGCATACAGACCCGTGGCGGCCTCTGCACTGGCCAGTAACTCGTTTCTCCGGAGCGCCTTCGCGGCAGGTTTCCCGCTGTTCGGACACCAGCTTTACGAACGGCTCGGCGCTGTACGAGGGACTTGTCTCCTTGCTGGACTCATGGCTCTGAGTTTACCTCTGCCCTTCTGGTTTTACAAAAAGGGCGCGGCGATACGGGCGGCATCGCCTTTTGGGAACCACGCACTTTAGATCAATGAACGTAGTCAATCCGAAGAGATCAGCTAGATGAATGGATGCTCTCCCTTTATTGGTCGGTCCATGTTGTTCCTGAGTTCATAGTCGTGAGGATGGAAAGCGTCGCCAGGACAACGTGGGAGAGACAATGCAGTCCAGCACTCGTCAAGAATGCTTTGTTGCTAGCCATCACACCTTGGACTGACGGAACCCCATATGCAGCGTTTGGAGAAAGGACAGCACACATGATTATCTTCATGCACGCTACTTTGCTCCCCAGCCAGCGTCTATCCTCATCTCGGTGCCAGTACAGAATGAGGCCTCGTCCGAGTTTAAAAAGAAGATGGCGTTGGCTATTTCCCCTGGGTGCGCGAATCTCTTCCTGGGGGCTGTCAGCAGAAGCCTCTCACTGAGAACACGAGTTGGGAAGATGACGATGACTCACATCGCTTGTCCCTGCAAGAACGAATCTTTGACCTTGGCAAACAAGACCTCATCCCCGAGCATGATGGGAGTCAAGACGACTCCTGGGCAGACGGTATTGACCTAAAGGGTGAGCCTCTTCAATGGGTTCGGGGCTGTGGTGACGTACCCTGATCCCTTGAGTGGCCAGCTCGTAGGCGAATGTCTTGCTGATCCCGTTGACACCGTGCTTTGCCGCCACTGAAATATCAGTCACCGTGCCTTCACGGGAGAACATTGACATACCATGAGATACCATGTTCTTTGACGCATAGAGACCGTTGAAGGAAGCGACATTGACAAGCGCCCCCCGCTGCGTCACAGGCGGGAGACCCAGCTCGGCGTCGTCCCTCAACGTTCTTGGCTCCTGAGTCAACCAGTAGTTGACGCAGGCCTTTGTGAACATGAGACAGCCGGTCAGGTCGATGTTCATCTTTTGCTGCCATCCGTCCAGAGGTGTCTCGTGTGCGGGACAGAAGGGTCCCGTAATCCCGGCGGCATTGACAGCGCAGTCGAGCCCGCCAAAAGTCTTGACGGCAAAGTCGACGCAGTTCTGCACCGATGCTTCTTTGGCGACATCCAGCTCGACGAACGCGGCTTCTTCTCCGTTGCCCTTTAGGTTCTTGACGACTTCCTGCCCCAGACCCACAGATCGGTCGGCTATCACGACCTTGTAGTGATTTTGGGAGAACAATTCGGCTGTCGCCCTTCCGATGCCGCTGGCACCACCGGTCTGCAAGTCAGCACGACCTCCTCAATAGCCAAACGAGAAGGACGAACAATGAGCACGACTTGTCCCTGTTTGGAAGGAAGCGCAACCATGATCGTGGAAGATGTGAGAGATGATTCGAGTGTCTCTATCGTCCAGTCGTCGACTTGATACTCATCTCATGTGTTGCGACAGAAGTGGAGAGATCCGAAGACGAGATACTCGGCCTCGTCTCCGGGCCCCCCGGGGGGTACTGAGTCATCCCAACCAATTGTCCGCCCCCCTAAGTTACTGTAACTAGCATACGTAGCAAGCAATTGTCCGCCCGCGTATCACGATTCCCGGTCATCGGACCACGGGCCGGTCGGGCGGGAGGTGATGATACCCGTCCGGCATTGTTGAACTGATAAACAACTAGAACAATAGGCCACTACTGGATTACCTCTTTGGGCAGAAAGCGGTGTAGAAGGAGGACTATCGCTCGTCGCCGGGCGTCCAATACCTTCGTAATGAGCTGAAGAGTGGCATATGCGACTATTCTTGGGGTCAGGAGGGGGCCAAGCGATGGACACACATATGACAGAGCGATTCTCAGCCCCGATCACGGTGTATATCTCTTCAACAAAGCATTAGCACAATACTCTGGCTGGACATCTCGTAGACAGTAGATCAGAGCTTGTGTAAGCCGTGCATCAAATAAACAACCCTTCGGTATTCAAAGCTTTCCTTCTCGCCGCGCTCGCTCCCTAAGCCACATGGGAGCCGCCATCCGCTGCAGGGGATCAGTCTACGCCTAGGTCCGGGAATCAGGAGACTTACGTCCCCAATCGGTCCCAGTCATGAAGGACGCTGTGTCCAGGACTGTGAAGAGTATGCCGGACGCTTGCTCGTCGGGATGCCCAAAGCGAAGTCTGTTGAAGACCGGCGTTAGCCCGTTGCAAACAGAAAATAGCCAAACCTACACGGGTTGTTCTGTGAGATAGATCTTCTTTGCTCGCTCAATGTCGAACCCAGGATTCATCAGGATGGGCGTCATGCACAGTCCTAGGAGGTGAGTCGAGATTCGAGACGCCTTGGAAGCGAAGCACTCACCTGGACTGACGCAGTTCACCCTGATTCCCCAAGTAGCGTTCTCGAGAGCAAAAGTCTTCATCATCCCGATGACGGCGTGCTTGGCCGCGCAATAGGCTGCGAGGTGCTCTTTGCCCTCGCTCCCAAGAGAGGATGCGACGAGGACAATGGACCCACGCTGAGTGACGGGATTCCAGTATGGGCCAATATCGTGACGGACCAGTCGGGGCTCGAGACTCCTAAAGTACTTGACAAATGCTTTGGTGAAGCGCCAAGCACCCTCGACATCGATGGACATGATCCTGTGATACTCTTCATCGCCCAGTAAATGTCCCTCGACGGTCTGACCGGTGTAGCCAGCCGTGTTGACGGCAAAGTCGATCCGGCCGTACAGCTCGACGGATTTCGCAATGAAATTGTCGACGCTGGAGGAATCGGTAATGTTGATGGGTACGAATGCACAGGTGTGCCCCTCTTTCGACAGCTCAGCTTCCAGAGCTTTGCCTCGTGCCTCGCTCATATCGCCTATAACGACCTTAAGCTTGCGCTTCACCGCCATCCTCACAGTCGCCTCCCCGATCCCCGACGCTCCGCCGACCTACACATCAGCTTCACCCATCATCACCCAGAGTGACGCACGATGACAATCGCTTGACCCGGCTTGGCCATCTTGTGCTGTGTTGCAAGTACCGAGATTTGGATGGTGTACAGTATCGGTGTTACCTTGATATCTCTGTGCTTGAATAACCTCGAGGATCAGTCCCGGCCTCGGCGGACATTCAACAAGAAGCTATTTGTCCGGGTCACCACCAGCATAAAGTTTGTCCGACTGATGAACCAAGCTTACCCGGACCATGTGTGCATGTTCATCTTCACGCCAATAATCACAGCCCACACCCTGTCTTCGTCGTCTCTCTCCACAATCCGTCAGACATCGCAACATGACCACGCTCTCGAAATGCTGTGTCTCTGGTCATCTGCACCAGGGGGAACCCAAGGGGACCGTTGAGAAGTTTGCGGGGCTGGATACCTATATCACGGGGACCAATGCGAGTCGAACTGTCATGGTCATCACAGTATGTAAGAAATTTGATGGCTGGGCTCTGCTTATTGCAGGATATCTTTGGGACCCAGTTGCGGGTACGCACCAGACTGATCACCTTGAGGATTGTGCCGACCAATACAGAACGTCAAACTCGTCGCGGATGAGTACGCGCAAGCCGGCGACTTGCGTGTCATCGTGCCAGACTTCTTTCTCGGTATGTGTTCCCATTTTCAAGAGACAGTCGGCTGACTGTGCCCCTCGGGGCGTTGTAGGAGACGCCGTCCCTCTGCACCACATGAAAAGCCTCACTCCGCTGCACTCTCAGCCGACCCCTACCGACGAGAACAAGCAAGCCGCGTTTGGTGATGTCGGACCATGGCTGGGGCGTCATGGCGATGAGAAGGTCGATGAACTGTTCAAGCAGGTCTTGACCAGGTTGAGAAACGACAAGGATGTGGTTCACATAGGTCGGTTGTCCGTGGCGGCGATGTCCCACAGCTAACCTCAAAGGTGTGCTGGGATTCTGCTGGGGAGGCCGTCATGCCCTTCGACTAGGTGGAATGGACCTCGATATAAGGTAGGTGTACACGCCATCCAAGCCGGGCTGACATGCTAGCGCCGTGGTAGCGAACCATCCATCCTTTTCCGAGTTTCCAGCTACTTTCGTCGATCTTCGGGTTCCCACGCTGGTGCAAAAGGGGACTGACGATTCGGTACGTCTACCTACCCGGGAGATGTTGCTCATGCGGTAGATGTTCCCCGATGAACAGGCCGAGGAGGTCAAAGAGAAGATTTTCCCATCCAAGAAGAATTGCCGAATCGAAATCTGTGAGTCAGCTCTGGGTCAGTGCAACCCGTGCTCATCCTAGTCCCTGGCGCTGTTCATGGCTTTGGTATCCGAGGTGATCTCAACAACGACGAGGTGAGTTGTGTGTCCTACCATGGGTCTCGCTGACTCGGCAGGAGCGGAAAATCAAGGAAGAGTCGGTCAAGAATGCGGTCGACTTTTTCAATGAGTTTTTCGTATGAGCCGTGTAGGCGTATAGAAACCTGTGATGGATGCATTGCGCTTGCAAGTCACAGGACGGTCATGTTTGGCCCCAGCAGCGACAATTGGCCGGCTTCTGCAAGGAGGGAGGGTATCATCTTTCATGGCTAGCTTGTCGTCCCCATCCTTTGCCCTGTCCTTTGCTGGCTGAGTTAGTTGGCGAGGCAGCAGACGTAGTAGGGTCATGATAAATGATGCGGAGAGATTCGCTTGGACACATATTCATCTCTTGTCTTTGAGGGTAATGTACATAGACTAGTTGATGATGGGCAGGATCAAGTGAGAATCGTACTGGCCGCCAGTGTGCACGATGTGATTCCCGACGTTGCTGTCGATCGGTTCGGTGAGATTCATGACCTTGAACTCTGGGAGAACCAGGGAGTGCCCCGCAATCCTCAAGACGAGACTCTCTCCCTCGTCGAGTACCATACCGGTCGGCCAGAAACCGATCGTCAATGGGACAATCGTTCCCGGCTTGATGGGTTCACGTCGATCCTGCAATCAGCTTTGTCACACTCGAGGAGCTATTTCTCACATGGTCATAGAACGGCTCGTTGATGGTCGACTTCTCCTTGTTGTATGAGACATGGTGCGACGCACGGAGTGCTCCGGTACTATCTCTCAGCTCCGTCAACGAGAGTTCACTCACGATCCCAAGAACTTGAAAATGTTGACGTCTTGATCATAGCCTTCCTCGATACCGTCCAACGACTTGTAGTTGAGGTGGTATAGTACTGGGCGTGTCAACCTCTCTCTGTCAGGCAGAGTGTGTGCTCACGCTTTCCATTCTTGTCCTGTTTCCTGAGCTGAACGCGAATGTCCATGTCATCGTGCTCCTTGCACTCCATCCACAGCTTGACGCAGGGGTAACCGGCAATCTCGGTGTCTGTTCGTCAGTGACATTCCAAGTGCATCGATTGACTTGCACTTGTCGACCGTCAGAACAAAGTCCTAAAAGTAAGCAAAATGATGACCCAACATGACAGCGACGTACCAGACAGTCGGTGAGATGATGTCCCGCGTACGAGGCAGCCGCTGTGGCTTTGCTTGGCGACGGGTTCAACTTCAGACTACCACTGTCGAGGTAGAAGGTCGTCAGTTTCTCTCGAGAGAGCGGGTACTGATCGTCATGAGCTCCGCTCGGCTCATTTGTCAGAACGTACCTCGGGCTCCGGGCGTTCGACCACGTCCTTGCCAGTGAAAGAGATCATGGTGAGCCTGACTTTGGGCGTGTCTTCCCATCCATTCTCTATGCCCTTGAGGTATCGGTCGAAGAACTTTTGCAGATCGTCCGAGTTATGCCTACGAGTCAGTCCCACAGGACTACATGCGACTCACGGCTTGTAGAGATCCGCCCATTCTTGCGCATTGTGCATCCTCATCCTGAAACGTCAGGGGCGCTTGGGCATACAGTGTAGTGCTCACCACTTGTTCTTCGACTTGGCCTCCCGGAATGTACGGACGGATCCATGGGTGTGGATGAACGAGCTACATATCAGCCCGGACTTTCAACGGTGTCGTGACCTACGAGTAGGAGGCAGTCTGATAGATCGGCATATCGATCTCACCGACGGGGATCCTCTTGGTTGCCCAGTAGTCATTGAAAAGAGGGTAGATCGACACTTGTTTCGCCGTGTCCTCCATCTGGTCGCGACCGATGAGAATCGCTTGCATCCAGTTGCCGAAGGATACCGAGGGGATACCACCGCGCACCATGACGTCTCGGTAGTGGTCCTAGCGATAAGCATATATCATCTTCGACACGTGGATGCTCACCGAGTGGCCTTCCCAAGGCGCAATGCACTTGAGCGAAGGGTGGGGGTCCCTCGAGGCGGCGTTGATCGCCGAGACACCCAGCCAAGAGTTTCCCCTGATCGTCAGCAGGTACTAGCCTGGCAGGAGGAACACTCACGACATGCCCACGTTACCGTTTGACCAAGGCTGCTCCGAGACCCACTTGCAAATATCGTGAACGTCTCTGGCTTCCTGCGGTCCCCACCTCATCATCTTTCCCTCGGAGTCGAAAGCACCCCGAGCGTCCACGTTGATCATCGCGTAGCCCCTGTTGGCCCACTCGGCCGGGTCCGGAGCTTCAAACTTGTGGTATCCCGAGAGCGAGGCAGGATCGATCCCGCAGTTGTAAGGGCCAGTGGTGTCGCTGAGACGGTCAGCCAGCGATTGTCACACGCAGAAAGGACCCACTAGTACATGTGGCCTCGGCCGGTCTTTCCATAAGGAGACCTGACATCAGTCGGAGCACGTCTCCGAGGTTGAATATCTTACATTGGAAGGATCGCAGGGACGGGCTCGTCGGTGACCGGTCGAAAGACGTCGGTGTAGATGGTGCAGCCGTCTCTCATCTTGATGGGAATGTCTCTGGTATAGTGCATGTCGCAAGGCAGAGGTCGAAGGCCGGGCTCCTTGACATGGCCCTTGGGTAGAATCACATGCTTGTTGACGTGAAGACCATCATAGTGACTGTGCTCGAGAAAGTCCTCTGGCCTCGGCAAGTCAAAGAAGGCGACCTTGAACTTGGCCCCCGGGAAGCCATAGGGGCCCTCTTCGTGCCCATTGACCGCTTCGTCATGTCCGTTGAAGACATGACCGTTGGCTTTGTCGGCGTGGTCGCCGTTGACCGCGATTGTCATCTTGTCAAGCTAGTTGTCTGCAGTTGGAATGATACAGTGATGAGTGCGACGAGCGAGGAGTCCAAGTAGTATCAAACCCTTTGGCAGGTTGTCCGGGTGCACACCATGACTAGTTCAATTCCCCGCAACGCAGATTACCCCGGACGTCGTCAGTGGTCCTCTACACCCAATCACCACCACAATCATGCACTCGCAACACCCAAAAGTCGGACCGGCGGAGTTCGGACAAACGTGTTATCAATTGTCCGTGCCGGGGAAACTCTTTCGGTTATGTCGAGTGGTCCGTGCCGGAGAAAGATCTCCTCCTACCCATCCCATGGGTCCCCCTTCTCCGGACAGAAGCAGGCACCGGGACCCCCGGTTTCCCCCCGCCGTCTGAAGACCCTTGGACACCGAGACCGAGGTCGCTCGAAGTCCCATCGCATCGCCGAATTGCTGTAGAAAAGTATTCCCTCGCTGTATCTATCATTTCATTGACATCGATTTCATTGACATCGCCTCCAGTGCGCATCTGAATTTTCAGTATGGCAAAGGTCCTAGCTCCTACAATGGCCGGCCGAAGCGTAGGTTGCAATGTGGCGACTGGACGAGTCGCTGACGCTTTCAGGGCCTGGATTATCTGGCAGGGCGGCTGCCGGAAACGCAGATCGTCAGTCATCCAAGCCGTTTTAGCAGTTGGCTGAGACCAGACCTATGAAGTGGATTGTGTCAAGATTGTCAAAGATGCTCTGCGAGAGCTGGAGGAGATGCCCGAGGATACGTTTACCGACGACGCACTGTGGAGAGACCAGTTTGCCATGTGCGGGACATTCCGGACGATCTATGGTGGCCAAAGCATCCGATCGGCCTGGAAAGAAATTGGGAAGGAGAGGAGACCAGCAAATTTCAAGCTTGTGGAAGGGTCGGCCAAGGTCACCTGGCTGGGAGCCACGAACTCGTTTGTCGAAGGAATGTTCGAGTTTGAGACGATGGGAGGCGAGCTGCCGGCAACCTGCTCGGGCTTCGTCTAGTGAGCAGCTCGGGCATGCATAAGACCCAATTGACCAGCAGCGTCGTACCATCCGCAGACAAAGCCAGCGGGTGGAGCATATGGTGTCTCATGACTATCCTCGAGCAGTTCAAAGGGTACGAACAGGAGGATCTTCGACTCAAGTACCCAGAGCAGCCGACCGGTGAATTGACCAACGGCGTGTCGCATGCCCCAGATACCGAAACGGAAACCAAAGTCGATGCTATCGTACTGGGAGCGGGTCAATCTGGATTATGCGTCGCCAGCTATCTTCAAGCCAGCGGCGTGTCGTATCTTGCACTGGAGAGGAACAAGCAGATCGGCGATAACTGGGCGTTGCGATATGACTGTCTCAAGGTGAATTCTTGTTTCTTTAGTGTGGCAAACAGTCTGACAGACACAGCTGCACACCCCGCACCAATTCAGTGGGTCACTGAAGTACCATTGGCGTAACTCACATCTATAGATGACCTCGCATTTGGACCTACATTTACCAAGGCAAAGGGTTACAGTGATTGGTTGACAAAGGACGAGCTCGCCAAGGGCTACCGCGATCATGTGGCCCGATACCACATTGTGAGTGGAAGACCGAGACCGTCGCTGACTTTCAGAATGTCTGGACCTCAAGCAACGTCGTTTCCTGTCATCATTCGAAAGACACTATGCTCTGGACGCTCAAGGTCGACCGAGAGGGCACGATCCATACTGTGATTGGGAGGCACTTGATCCTGTCAACTGGGCCTGGTGGGACCATCCCGATCCGTCCCACCTACCCCGGGAGGGAGCTCTTCAAGGGCGAGGTCCTGCACTCGAAAGATTTCAGGACCGCGGCCGGTTGGAAGGGCAAAAAGGGCCTGGTCATAGGGACAGCCAACACAGGTGAGCAACAAAACCGTGGTCTTAGCTGACAACTAGGGCATGATGTCGCCGAGGACATGTTGAATTCGGGTCTTTCCTCAATCACCATGGCCCAACGAGGCAAGACTTGTGGGTGGACTCTCAACCCGGGGATAATCTGACGTTCTCAGTCGTCCTACCTCGAGACTACAATACAACCTTTTTCAACAGTAGGCTCTATTGTTCTCTTTGACGCGACTAATCTCGCAGTGATCTGGACGCCGGACAGATCGGGAGAATTGGCAGACAGGTACTTTTGGGCTCCTCCAGTACAGGTTGCGCGGTTGGCAACAATGAATTTCCTCGACCCGCTTTTCGCCCAGGATGTGTAAGTTTACTCCTTTGTTCATCGCTGACGTGTCAGCGAGCGCTTCGACAAACTCGAGGATGCTGGTTTCAAGCTCGATAGGAACGGCGACTTTATCGTGAGTCGGGAGATGATTGGACCATGCCTTTGCTGAGGACAGGAAATGCTCCTCGTCAAGTTTGGTGGCCACTTTATGGACCACGGCTGTTCCGCGAAGATCGCAGATGGCTTGGTAAGTTTATATGTATTGGTCGAGACACGCTGATGATCGCCAGATCAAGATGAAGAGCGACGCGGCTCCTGTCGCGTACACGGCTCGGGGGCTCAAGTTCTCGGACGGTCAAGAAGTGGAAGCAGACGTCATCGTGTTTGCGACAGGATTCGAGAAAGACACGACCGAGTCTGCAGCAAAGATAGTCGGTGAAGAGATTGCCAGTCAGCTGGACGCGTGAGTCGAGCTTTCTCCTCCGATTTGAGCTGAAAGACAGGTTCTGGGGTTGTGACCAGGAAGGAGAGGTCCGAGGAGCTTTCAAACCTTGTGGATGTGGGTACTGGATGAGACCGAAAGCGACCTGCTAATCCCCCAGACCCCAACCTCTGGATGACTGGAGGCGGTTGTGGCCACGCCAGGTACTACACGCGTTTCGTCGCCATGCAGATCAAGGCAGACTTGTTGGGTCGTCCTCTGAAGATGTACACGAAGACCCCGGCAGCCTGATTATCGTCTCGTTAATTTGCTACATCTTGGGAATATGCATCATCTTTGCGATCGATCTTGAGGCATAGTCCGAGGTCTGGACAATTAAAGCCTGGGGATTACGCATCCCGTCGGGAATGTGGCGTCGTCAGCTGTAAGCGTAAGGTTACCAGACATATGGGGCGCACCCCAGAGGGGCCCGGGATTGTCCTGCGGAGCCCGGTCTCTCGGAGAATCGGGAACCTTTCGGGCAATTGCACCGACTGCCCGCTCCGCAGATCAGAAGATTGTCCGTAGACTCGAGGACTGTTGCTTTGGTGATACATTTAGAACGCGCTATGACACCATAAAGGAATCCAGATCGTCAGGCATCAATCATGTCAAGAACCTCGCACGGAGCACCAGTCGAAATGGCAGAAGTCGATCAAAAGGTAGGCCAAGTCGGCTTGCTCTAGCTAACCAGACAGGGAGATATCATGGAGCTCGAGAACACCTCTGCTCGAGCTGCAAGCAAAGAGCATGATCATCAAGAGCATGACCATAAAGGCCGCCACGTCACTCACGGTGCGACGGCGGATATTGAACCCACTCTGGGATGGAGGACGTGGGTGGTGTATGCCGGTCAGTCTTTGGCCCAAAGGTTTGGAATTCTCGAGCTTATCATTAGCCTGCTGCTTGATGTGTTTCGGCATCAACTAGTGAGAAGGGCTCTTTCTGAGTCCTAACACGCTGACGCGTCAGCGCTGTCTCGGCGTGCGGTTTCTGGCTCGCATGTCAGTGGCAATTTATCCGGGATCGCCGAGCTGACTGGTGAAGATGTCATCCCTCAGATCGGAGGTGCCAACATTGCCATCTGGTTTGCCGAAGGTGAACTGGTGACGCAAGTCGCATTGACCCCTTTCATCGGGCAATGTGGGTCGCTCTATACTTGGCTCTCACCAAGCTGAATGATCAGTGTCTGATTTCGGATCACCCAGTCGAAGGGTCTTGGCTGTGGTCATGGCCATTCTGGGGTCCATGGGCCTTTTCATCGCGGGGTCCGTCAACACCATGCACAAGGCTGTGAGCAGATCCACCCTGATCCGAGAACCGTTGCTGAGTGCAGATCATCGGTATCGCATTCACTGGCTTCAGTCTCATCACGTACCAGGTTCTCTTCGCCATCACCGCCGAGTGAGTCTGCCCTCCTCGATAACCGCTGACATGCACAGAGTTATCCCTCATCGGATGCGCGGCCTGGCACTGGGTGCACAGTACGCCATTCTGGGACTGGGTGGTCTTCTCAACAACCTCATGGGTGGTGCCATCATCAAGGCAAATGTGGTCAACGGATGGCGATGGAACCTGTACATCTCCGCGGGCCTCCAACTCTTGGGCACGATCGCGTTGCTCGCGTTTTACCGACCGCTCTATCTCGACGTCGAGGAGCCGCCGTACTTTGAGCGGATCAAGAAGCGGATCGATTGGATCGGCAACCTGTTGTGGATTGGCGCCTTTATCGCACTCATGTTTGGTCTGATTTCCGGAGGCAACCTGTACCCCTGGAAGAGTGCAGCTGTCATTGCGAGCCTTCTCGTTGGATTGGTGCTCGGCATGGCACTCGCCGTTCATCAGATCTGGATCAAGAAGGACGGCATCTTTCAGTGAGTCGAATCTTGCTCTGAAGCTGTTGCTGATCATGAGTCACTCCTTGTTCGAGAACCGAAACTTTGCTCTCTCCATACTGGCAATCTTCATCGAAGGAGTGGTCTATGTCACGCTCAATATCTGGTCACCTGCACAGACCGGCACACTATATACTTCGGACCCCGTCCTACTCGGCCTTCACTTTACCGTCTTGTTGATCTTTGCAAGTCTGGTCTCCCTTTTCGCCGGCTGGTACTCGAAGAAATTTAGGCGGGTCAAGGAACTCCTTGTGGCTGGGTATCTGGTGAGGTGGTTGTGTCACGACGACGGCGGCGGCTGACATTAGATCATCGCATGCGGTCTTGTCGGTTTCGCCCTGTGCAAGCCAGGAGAAGAGCACAATGGTGAGCTCGCAACGATGCGCCATAGCGAAGCTGACATCGGCCAGCTCTGAGCTATGCTAGCTTCTTCCTTGTGGGCTTCGGGTTCGGACCTCCGTAAGTGCCTCACGGTGACGAGTTTCTTGCTGATCATCAGTGAAGGGCTTATCCTTGCTGTCGCTCTGTTGGCCGTCAGCGCAGAGTTGAGCGGTATCGCTACTGCCGTGAGTCTTCAGCTTGTATGTGTCAGCCTGACTGACAAACAGCATATCATTGGGATCCGTTCCATGGGAGGCACAAGTGAGTCTCGTCGGCTGCAATGCGGACAGCAGCTGAGGTCACAGTCGCCGCCGCGATAGCAAGTGGCATTTTCACGGCCAAGATTGGGGGCTCGCTCGTGCCCTCTATCGCCAAATATGCTACTGAAGCCGGCGTATCCGCCAGTGATTTGACAGAGGTCGTGACCGCCGTTGCTGCTGCTGGTGGTGCACCTGTTTCGATCCCCGGAATTACCGCCGAGCAGATCGCTGCCGCTCAACTCGGTCGATTGATGGCATTCGCCTCTTCGTACAAGTATCTTTTCATCTCGGTGATTCCGTGGTCCGTCCTTGGTGCTATTGGTGAGTCATAATACCCCAAGTCAGCAACCTGATAGCAGCTATGTTGTTCCTACGACCCGTCCGAGACCAGATGACCTGGGTCATTGACAAGCCCGTGGAGACGGAAGAGGCGTTGGGTGTACGAGTTGCGCAGGGCTCCGAGGCTGGAGCGACTACCGAGGTAGCGCGATGATCAACAAGGCAAGCTGGAGCATATATAGGTGTTCACTCCCGAGACAATCAATGTATGAATGTGATGCAGAGATGCAGATCTAATGATTGTCATACGGCTGATTGCTCAGCAAAGCCTCGTACTCTGCCTGGAAGATGTTCCAATTTGACATGTCGTCCGTGTTCGAGGGCAGGTTGATGGGTAGATCGCTGAAAAACGTGTCGTAGAGGTTTCCGTAGAGCAAGCTCGAGTCCGCGAGCACGCTGTTGTCCTCCAACGACCTGGACGTTGATCCATTGCTCACGTCAAAGGGGTTAGATCCAAGGTCCGCGACGTGACCAATGTCGCCTATCAGTTGCTGAGGTTGCAAAGGATCAAACATTATCCGACCGCCGTGACTGTGATCCAGAGAGGATTGACCGTTGAAGAGCATGTCGAGTTCTGCGGGCGTCAGTCAAGTCGGCCAGTCTCCTTATGGGCTGACCTGTAGCTGGGGAGTTCTGGCGAGAAGCTCTGCGACTGGCCATGATGGCTGTAATCTCATGATGACTCAAAAGCTCCCTCCCGCTCATCTCTTTGAGTTTTCTCAGCACGTCACAATGAGCGGGCGAGATCCCATAGGTGTTTGCGATTTGATCCAACCACCAGATACACTAATGTCAGCCACGGACGCTCGGAGCACCCGGGGTTGGGTTCACCTGAGATAATGATTCGGTCCCATGTCGCGAAGCCCTCTTGTCCGCAGCGGCCGAATTTGACAAATGGATGATACCCGCTTGAAACAAGCTACACGATCAGGAGTTGCCATTATGAAGGGCTCACATGAAGACCACCGCCGAAGGAAAGCGGTACAGTCCAAAGTTCATTTCCATCATCCGAACGGTTTCGCAGATGCCATTTGCGGCGTCGGTGCAGATGGTGTGAGAGGCGACAGCTTTACCATTGCGGTTGAATGTCGTCGTGTCCTTCATGTGCCGCCGATGGACAAGTATCAGGCAGCAGTAATACCACTGCGGGTCAATCGATTGTCGGAGGGATACAACTCACCAATTTGAGCAAAAGTCTGTGCGGAGGAGTGCTCAGTGAGACGGTCTGCACGTAGACGTCTCCGGCTTGCTTCACCCAGGCGATCAGGGATTCATCCATTTCCTTGACACCGCCACCATGGGTATGGTGAGATCTGCGCTTGTTCGGAGAGATCCCGTCGAGAATCTTTTCAATGATCACTGTCAATTTGACGAATGCGTTGAAGTTTGAGACGGTCAGGCAGCGGACACCGTCAAACTGCGTCGCGATGCCGGGAATCACCATGCGGGCATCCGCTTCCCACATCGCGTACTCGTCGCTCTCGGTAGTCGACGGCAGAGGTATGGCCTGGCATCAGCATCCGTCCAAAGATGGAGACTCACAATATGTTCCCGTCTGAGGACGTATGGTTTGCCCATGAGCATACTGATGTACTTGTCCACCGCGTAGCCTGTAGTCAGTAACATCACGGAGCGTCGAACTCACAATCCCAAATCACACGCCTTCTCTCCTCTTCCTTGTACCCCGCATGCGGACTGTCCAAGTGAAGATTCAAGAACAGGGCAAGCCGCAGTGCTTGGCCACAGTATTCCCAGCCCGATCGAAGCTTGTTTTGACCCAACTGTCGTCAACTCGTGCCAAGCTCCAATACTCACCTCGCGGATGGTCATGACGAGCAGTGCTTGAACGGTGTGGATATCGCCGCCGCCCACCTCCATCTCTTGTCGTTGCACCTCGGCACGATGCAGAAAAAAATCGCCTATCAGAAGCGAGTTGTCCGCGTTCAGCCTGACCATTAGCAGATATGCTAGGAGCACGGTAGTAGCTCACCCCGGCAGACGGGTCTCTGGGGGCATCTCGCTCGTCTGTCGCTGAAGATCCAAGCGACAACACACAGACATGATGGCGTTGTGAAGCATTGGATACTTGGTCGGGGCGTTCAATTGATCGTATGATGGTCTGTAGATGACGGGCCAGCTCTGGGACGTCAGTCACAGGAAGAGTAGGAGTTCGGCCCAGGGGCTCACAGGATGGACAAAACACCAGTATATACTAGTGGTCAGCGAGGTTCCCCGCAATGCGAACCACCGACTAGTACAGGCCCCGTATCACATCAGGATGCTCCGCCAATTTGGCCAGATCAAGGTCAATCGCCCCGCCCTCCGCCGGAATAGGGAGGCAGTGAGTCTCGAGCAGAGGAGCCGGTGGGGGATTGGGTAGAGCTTCAGAAGGGCCGTCTGGCGGAAGTATGTCCATGTAGTAGTACATGCCTGGCCCTTCAGCTTGAAGAATCCGGTCGGTCACGAGGGAGCCCGAGTCGGAGGGGTTAGAGCCGCCTGTTGGATGGGAGTGGGGTTCGACATTGTTCGGGCTGAGACGGGGAGGGGACGAGGGATCTGGATAGATATTGACAATCGGCGGTGCAGGACCCTGCGACTGCAAAGGAGGAGACCGGGACTCATCGCTCGATTGCTCCAGTACTGGGAGCGAGTCGTTGCGGGGCTTCTTCTTGACCTTTGGACCCCTGACCGTGAGACGATCCGTGCATCGGATCCCTTTACTCACCGACGCTGGACTGGGTTGTACAGACACGGCAGACCGTTCTTCATACACGCCTCACACGGATCACCCCCGGAACACTGCATCCTATAAGCCAGACTCAGAATCACACAGATGCTCACCCTCGCCTTCTTCTTCGCGCACATGACGCACGCCTGCCTCACCATCGGCCTCGTGAGGTTGGCCCTCTTTCGCTTGATGGGCCTTGCCCCTGCTTCCTCATCAGGCGAGCTCATAGATCGTGACCGCAGACTCATGTCGTCTAGATAACCAAGGTAGATGATGGAAGTCCCACCATTAGCGGGCCCCTCGTATACCCCGTGGTGGCCAACTCGGCACATTTCCCGAAGCGGCAAAGGGGCTGATGCAAGACCGATGCATGTCCGCATAGTACCGATGCATATGCATACGTAGCTGCCAGACTATAATGCTATTCTCTCCGCCTCGAGCGATATCACTGCGCAGGCCGACTGGGACAGTACGCTAGCATCAAACGACGAATATCGCAGCCGCACCCATGCTGACACGGATCAGCTACGCTCTTGCCCTTTTCCACACTTACCCAGAGCCGATACACATGCTCGTGCACAGAATCTGATTTGCTTTTGTGCGGCGACGAAGCTCGTGCACACCCGTCACCACCTGCCTGACACCCGTGGCACCGAGAGGATGACCAAGCGCACGGAGGGTCAGTTTGCATTCCTCGACCCATGACTACTCACATTGCTCCGCCATTGACATTGACCTTGCTCATGTCGAGATCCAGTTTCTCCACACAATATGCGTACCTGTCGATGAGATCTGACCTGTCACATATACTCACATCGATCCAAATGCCTCGTTCAACTGCCCGTAAGCTCAGTCGTTTCCTCAAGCTCACCTCCCAAAGATCGACATCGTCTTTCTCCAGGCCGGCTCGGCGAAGCACGGCACTATCCAGTCAGTTGCCATATCATACACTCGGTACTTACGGGATGGCGGCGACCGGCCCAACTCCCATGACTCTCGGGGACACGCCCACCACGCTGGTGGCAATGTGAGTCGCCAACACTGGCAACCCAAGCTCTTCCGCTTTATCTCTCCGCATCATGACGACCATGGCTGCTCCGTCCGTCACCTGAGATGAGTTGGGGCCAGTCGACCGCTCGTCACCCATCCCTTTGAAGGCGGGTCGTGCTTTTGCCATGTCTTCCATAGTCACCCCATGTCGAATCCCATCGTCCTTGTCCACCGTCACTTGACGACGTCCTTGACTCTGATCCTCGGGGTTGATATAAACGCTCGTAGTGATCGGCATGATCTCGTCTGTAAAGCGACCCTCCTTTTGTGCCGCGGACGCTCGGGTATGAGAGAGATGACCGTATTCGTCCTGCTGAGCCCTGGAGACGTTAAAGTCGAGTGCCAGCATCTCCGAGGTCCAGCCCATTGGCTGGGATCAGCCTTCAGCCTAGAAGCGCGACATACCTTTGCACAATCGACCGCCGTCTCCATGCCCTGAATGGCGGGCTCACTGAAAACAGGCGTGGGACGTGGGCTGAGGGTCAGAACGGTCAAGGAGATACGGAACCCACTGATGCGACATGCTCTCATACCCGGCAGCGATCCCAATGTTGATATCCCCTGCGCGTATGCTATCACTGATGTGCCGGATCGCCATCAGTCCCGAGCTGCACAAACGGTTCACAGATTGCGAGGGAGTGGTCTCGGGAAACCCGGCCGCGAGTGCAGCAGCGCGAACCTCATAACAAGGCGACGGTGGGTGGCATGTTCCTATGATCAGTGCGATCTCATAGATGTCAACCACGCACCAACGACGATATCCTCGACGCTGGCCGGATCCAGTCCACTCAGTTCCAGGCCGCTCTTGAGAGTCGCATAGAGTAGAGTGTCTGATGTTGTATCGCGGAATCCTCCCTTCTTGGCTCGAGTAAGCGCGGTGCGTCGCGCAAACTAAGTAGGTCAGCACTGGGGGTGTGACGAGCGAGACCCATACTGTGATGACCACGTCGTCACTGTTTGGGGTGAAGCCAGCATGATGGGCGTATGCTCGCGTCCAACATGATCTCCCTGGACGAAGGAGTGCTCGCACTCCTGTCCGGATGTGCATGGCGATTGACCTCTAGCCATTCGGTCGACGCAACATTTACGCCTTTAGAGGTGGTTGTTACCGGAATCCCGGGGTGCGCATGCTGATCCGGACAACACAAGTCCGGAGTAACGAAAGAGAATGCCCGGCCGCTCGTCTCCGCATCTCAAATATCTCGACGCTTAGCCTCCTGTTCGTCCGCACAATCAAAAGGACAGGCGATGCATCTTTGTATTACAGTTGTCGAATTGGATGGACAGCATGTTCTCGTCAAACTTCCTCACGATCCCGGGGAGCAAGCGCCGCGTCTTTTACCTTCACTCATCTCCTCCAGTGGCAAGGTCGGCCACTCCCATCGTAGCTATTCACGGTCTGGGCAGGTGGGTGATCCCTTGCACGAACACAACTGACAGACAGCGCCTCAACGTACTGGATACCCGCGCTGGAGGCTTCTGGGCAGTGTCACCGTCGCGACATCTACGCGTACGATTTTGGCGGTCATGGGTTGAGCGATTTCTTCGGATGGGATGATCTCACCCTTGATGACCTGGTGCAGGAGTTGAGGGATGTCCTGGACACGCTCAAGCTCACACGTGTGATCCTGCTGGTCCACTCGATGAATGGAGTGAGCACTTTTGAAGCGCTACAGGGGTTGACGCTCAGATGGTCGGCTCATTCTTTTCGGCTCGATTTGGAGACATGGTGGAACAGTTGATTCTCGTGAATCCCATTCGGAACCCTTCGTCAACCACCAGAACGGCCATGTCGAGTCGAGCCGAAGCTGCGTCGACCGTCGAAGGACTGGGAGGGATCGCCAATACCGTGATCTCATCGGCAGTGAGCAAGACCTGCGTCGCGTCCGACCGCGTCACGACCGCCCTGATCAGGCTCCTCATAGCATCGACCAAGCCGGCCGCCTATGCTGCTGCCTGTCACGCGATAGCGTCTGCACCAGTCATTGAAGCCAAGATAAACGTCCCACATCATTTCATTGGCGGAGAAGAGGACTACCTGGCTCCTCCCCAGTCGATTGCGGCGTGGGCTGAGGAGATGGGCGGGACGCATGTCATCCTCAAACAAGTAGGTCATTGGGCTGCCCTAGAGTCCCCTCAACTGGTCGGCAAGGAGATTGCGCAAGCATTGTCTCCAAAGTGAGTGTGAGCCATTCGTGAGGCGAAACTTATATCAGGTATCACCATCTCTTCCTCGCGGAATTCCGCTCGTCGAACATATACACCGTCAAATTCAATGTCGCAGCAGGAAAACTCTCGCTAGAGCACACCAATCATACCCTAGACGGGGGCCACAGCTGGATGGAAGTGGCTCAAGATACTCTCTACACAACCGTTTGGAGCGATCCGCCGACCCTTTCCGCCTATCGGATCAGCCGTGATGGGGCTTGCCCGACCATCAGTCTCTTGCGAACCGTTCCCAGCACATCACTCTCGGGATATGTGTGCTCGGGGAGAAAAGTCATGTATTCTGCTTGTGGACCACAGGTGGACGTTTTCGAGCTGGAAGAGGGTGGCGGTTTGAGCGACAAACCAGCGGTGCAAACTTTCAAGCTGCGGGAGGAGCAGAAGCTCGGGAGCGGTGCCCAGATGGACTTTGGTGGCTTGCGTCACGGCGGACACGTGAGTCATGCTGCCTAGAGGAATGCTCATCTCAGAGTTGTGACTTGTCGCCGGATGCGACGAAACTCTACGTAGCCGATATGTGAGTGCTCGGACGATCTCCAAGCTCAATGACAGA
Source organism: Tremella yokohamensis (assembly GCA_024343385.1). NCBI lineage: Eukaryota > Fungi > Basidiomycota > Tremellomycetes > Tremellales > Tremellaceae > Tremella > Tremella yokohamensis. Next base: position 13,378 of record BRDC01000042.1, on the reverse strand, counting down.
GGGCACAATTGCGTATGGTTGTTCAACGTCGATCAGCAGACTGGTCTACTGGAACTCGCGTCGAAGAATGTCGCTCACAGACCCCACGATGGACCGCGGCATACCTGGCCACATCCAAATGGCAGTATTGTCTATTCTCTTCAAGAGCATTCATCAGTGAGCTAACCGAGCGTCATATGACGCTGACCTTTAGTTCATAGACGTCCTCTCGTTGAACGGCAGCAAGCTGGAGTGGCTCGACGGCGTCAACATCCTGCCAGAGGGGTCTGACTGCAATCTCTACTGGGCGGATGAGGTACGGCTCTCGCCTGCAGCAGACGTCTTGTTCGGTTCGACTCGTGGTCTCGATACGACGACGAAAGGTTACGTGGCTGCATGGGAGATTGACAGGCATGGTCGGCTCTCAAATGGGGTTAACCCGCTACATCGGCTACCAACGCGAACTTCTGGGGGTTGGGCCAACGCCATATCCGTGTGCCCAGACTTAGGCCCGCAAGGTCAGGTCTACATCACATTGACAGATAGCGAGGAGGGGTTTGTACAGATGCTGTCGTACGACAAGGTCACCGGATTCACCATCCTAGACGAGCTCATGCTTAAACCAGGAGGAGGCGCCAGCGTCTGTGTTTGGTTGTAGATCATACTATGCATGCATGTCACTTTTGAGTCTCGACGTCAGCTAGACCGTGAAATGTCGTCGTACCCACGAGGTAGACCTGGTAGAAGGCGATCTTCAAGGCTCCGTCAACAGGCGCGAACAGCAGCCTACCCGCCCATTCAACACCTTCCTTGCTCGATCCATCTTTGAAAGCGTAATCGACGGTCCCATACACCATAACCTCCCTCGTGGGATTGCTAGGGCTGGGAAATATGCCCTTGCATACATGCTTGCGCCGGGACACCTTTTCCCACGCCGTTTGACGGAACGCGCGAACGCCTTCGTGACCGGAGTAGGTCGTCGGGCCCATGATCAGAGTCGCATCTGGGGCGTACAGATTGACATAGGTCTCGTGCCCTGATGACCCGACATCGCTGGCGCTGTACAGAGCATCGACTGCGCGTGAAACAGCAGGATCGACCATGTTCGGTTGTCGGTTGTTGAGACGCGTTTGCGTGGAAATGGCTTAGGTGCACGTTCGGCTACGTCGACTGCATCCCTAATTGCCCGTGGATCCGGACAATTGCCCGGGGGAATTGCTGATGCAGCTGGGGCTCCCGCGGGGCATACCTTTGACGAATCAATGATCTGTGCATTAGTATGCAAGTCTTCGCTTGGCGAGTCGCCATTCGCTGAGACTCCTCTGGACGCCATGTCGCAATACGATTTCTCGTCGTTCACAGAGAGCGTGTGAGTGGCGAGATAGCTAGTTTGGGAAGTGGCTCAAGTCAGTATCGCTTCGATCGGGCCCAAAGCCTCGCCGCGGGTCAGACAAGTGAGTCAGCGACACTGGGACCGGCGCTGACAGTAGTGTTTTCCCATACTCGTTCGCAAGATGCACGAATTCCTCATCGAGGCAGACGTTACCACGGAAGAATGGCTCGCGGCGTGCACGATGCTGAATGCCGCCGGAAAGGTGTCGAGCGACAAGCGCGACGAGATGGTCTTGATCACCGACGTGTTCGGTATCGAGTCTTTGGTCAACACGCTCGATCAAACACGCATCGATCGGCTCGCCGCTGCCAACAATGTCAACGGAGCCAAGACGGAAGACGACAAAAACAGTGCCACTCATTCCGCCATCCTCGGTCCGTTTTATCGCAAGGGAGTCCCGGTGCAACCGAACGGCACAAGTATCGTCAGGCAGGACGAACCTGATGGAGAGTACACATACCTGCATGGGACGATCTACGACCACGAGGGTAAACCCATCTCTGGAGCGACCATCGACGTGTGGCACGACGCTCCTGACGGCTTCTACGACTCGCAGACTCCCGATAAACCAGAGTATCATTGTCGAGGTAGATTCATGTCCGACGAAAACGGTCATTTCTCCACGTTCTGTCTACGACCAGTCCCTTACCCTATCCCGTTCGACCACCAGGCAGGTCAGCTCCTCCAATTGATGGATCGCCATCCGATGCGTCCTGCACATATACACGTGAGCCGAGTGGGCCTTGAGTATTGCTGATCATTAGTTTTGGATCGAGGCACCTGCACACCGCACATTGATCACCCAGCTCTTCGACGCAAAATCAGATTGTGAGAAGCACGCTCTTTCCCCCGACCGAGCTGAATGTCAGACCTGGCAGATGACTCAGTGTTCGCCGTCAAAGGAAAGTTGATAGTCGATTTCCAACCGATCAAGACCAAGCCAGCCGACATTGACAGTGAGCTAGAAGGGAAACTGGTGTATGAGCTGGAGCACGATTTCCATTTGGAACGTTTGGAGTGACAAGGACTTGTCCGGGAGACTTTGTGCCCTTCCCATTATGTGCTACGTACTGGGAAGTCCATTTCACTTGGGGATCTCGATGTATGCGGGCGAAGGCCGGCAACCTGATACCTCGATAACGGTGTTTCCAACTTGATTGAGGTGTGTCCGGGTCACCCATATGCCCTCCTCCTTTCGAGACTACCGCAACCTGCGTACACGCAGAAGGCCAGCTCTCTGACGGACGGCAAGCCGCAGGGGCTTCACCCTCTTTGCGATGCTCTCATGTCTTTCCTGCCCCCAAACCCGCCATCAACAGGAAGCAAGCCAAATATTCAAATTCCAGCCGCAACTTTGACGCCAGCTGTACTGCTAAGGTCTAAGTCTACTATGCATGTTCAAGCCATCGAACACCAATCAGACTCTTTCGTCGGGCGCAAGGGCCTGGACTCCCGTCTTTCGTTCCTTCAACCATGCTTTTGCCGCTTCCTTCCGCTTCTCGTCATCTGGCCGCGACAGATCATGTCTTTTGACCCATATGAGGATCATGAAAAATTGCACACCGCAGAGACCGATCATCATGTAGTACAAGACTCGGACGGCTTTTACTGTATTTACTCAGTGAAGATTCTGTTTCTGTTGTACTGCATGGGACTTACGGTAAGCCTTGAGGGCTGCTTGCTGCTCCCAAGATGGGAGCGCGGCGCTCATGATTTGTGTAGGATCCGACAGGATAAGCTGTATTGTGGATTCCTCCGCGCCGACATTCTCTAGGTAGCCCCTTATCTTTAGTCTGTAAGTCTAAAACGACCTGAGAGACAGACCTGACAATGTTGTTGATAGCGGTCGCACAGCAAGCGACGGCCAAAGCCGATCCAAGCATACGCAGAAAGTTTCTCGTCCCCGTCACTGTAGCCATGGCGCTCCGAGGTACGGCCGCTTGGATGGCAACCAGAGTGATTTGCAACGTCTGGCCGGTCCCGATTCCGGTGAGAAGTTGGTAACCGATGAGTTTGGCATTGGATGTTGTCTCGTCGACCGTGGTGAGCAATCCAGAGGCAATGGTCCACATGGCATACCCGACCAGTAGGTTTACCTTGTAGTTGCCTGTTCGGGATACCAGGTAGCCGGCGGAGAATGAGGTGACTGTCTGCGAGAAGACGAGGGGTAGGACGAGGATGCCGGATTGTATCGGAGAAGCTTGGCGCACGACTTGATAGAATTGAGGCAGCTGCAATCAGCGCCCTTCGAAGGATTGCGATCGACTCACATAGTACAGGTTAACGAATGAGGTGAACCCGGTGAGAAAAGACGTGACGATGCAGTTTGCTACGTGAGAATCTCGAAAAACGTTCACTGTCAATTAGCGACACCTTTGAAGCCATGACGCACTCGCTCGGCATACTGTATCTCAGCTCGAGGTCTCGATACGTCAAAGAGCTTACACGGGCAGCCGGGCGACTTTGATTTCGATGAAAATGAAGATCCCGACGAGGGCTGCTGCAATGCAGATCGGCGCCAATACTCCAGCCGAAACCCATGCAAACCTCGTCCCCGCCCTGAAGAGCGTCAACGCCCGAGGGGTTTGAAATACACGTCGACTCACCAGCTGATCCCGAGAAGAAACAAGAACGATGCGGCGAGAACGACAACACTGCCGAGCCAGTCGATATTCCGTAGCTTGCTCCAGATGTTCCCCTTGACGGATTTCAGAGGTAGAGCGAATCCAGCGAGAACCAGGGCCAATCCAGTCAGAGGAAGGTTGATCCACTAGACCGTAAGCGACCGTCAATTCAAGGACTTACAAAGCACCACCGCCATGACAACTTTTCGGTAAAGACACCTCCCATCAAAGGGCCGATCGCCGAAGATATTGCCAAGACGCCTCCGATGATGCCTTGGTATTTCCCTCGATCCTTGAGCGACACAACATCGGACACCACAATGATAACGGTGGTGAAGATACCGCCGCCTCCGACCCCCTGAATAGCACCTGAAATCAGCGACTTGACCAGTGCGGGTTCAGGCTTACGGAAGACAATGAGTTCAACGATAGACTTGGCAACGGCGCACAACAGACTGCCTACGAAGAAAACTCCTAGACAGAAGAGCAAGACGACCTGACTTTAGCGCATGTTATTGATGTCATCTCACCTTCCGACCGAATATGTCTGTCCATCGACCCCATAACGGCTGGAACGCAGTCGAGGTCAAGAGATAGCTTGTCCCGACCCAGCTAGAGATTTCTGTGTCATTGAACACCTTGCCAATGGTCGGCAGAGCCGTGGTTATACTGCTGAGTGAGCGTTGTTCAAGAGATGAGGCCTGTATTCACATGGTTTGGTCGAGCGTCGAGCCTGGTGTCAGCAACCCTCCATTCACATGTAACGCCTATTCACAGAACATGGCGACCGAAAGTCCGATGAATACGATCAAGACCTGTTTCGTAGGCAGAAGATTGGTCTGATCTTGGAGCTGGTGTGTCTCTGTCTTCGGCGACACTGCTGCGAGGCTTGTCGGGCAGGTGTCTGCATCTTGCTCCAAGGTTTTGTTTGGAGGAGCATCGTTTGCCCTGGGATCGAGCGGAAGAGCGGACTCATTGGAGATCTGGGCATCTGTGAGCTGATCGATATCTGTCTTGGCGGATTCGTTGTCGGACATCACTCTGTGAGATGCGAGGATGATGTGAAAGGGCTATGCATGGGCTCAAGTAGCTCACGTTCTGCCATATTGTGTCGAGGCGTAGATGTCCATTACACAGAGAGTTGCGGTTAACGATGCAGGAAAGCCGATCGCTTTGCCGACAGCGGCTCTCGCTTATAACCGATACTCCTGACAACTTCTGGGGAAGCGGAGGGAGGAGAGGGGGGTTGCTGATGCCCTTACCACTCCCCGCATTCATTACTTCGGCTGTGTCAGTCTTTTGACTGTCTCGCTTGACGCTGTCGCTTACATCGTCGACATGCCTGCTGTTTCCCGAACCGATGGTCCGACCAGACAGGTCAGAGTAAAGACAGGTGAGGAGCTTGTCCAGCGACTACTCCGCTGACTCCAGGATGTCTGACGTGTCGAGCCCGCAAAGTGAAATGTGATGAGACACCGGATGTCTGCTTGAACTGCTCGAAGCTCTCGATCGATTGCCGATGGGGTAGCGACAGCAGCCACGGAGAGGTCACTGCTCGATCTTACGTCTCCACCCTAAGGCCTTCGGCCTGCATTGCGTGTCGACTAGCCAGAGCCCGTTGCTCCCACGACAGACCGACTTGTCGCCGTTGCATGGAATCTGACCGCGCTTGCGAGTACCCGGGGAAGAGGAAACGTAAGGGACGCAGTGATAGTCAGGAGCGTGAAGACACGTCTGACGGTGGCGTCGTTAGCGGCGGCTGTCTGCCTTGCGGCGAGCGACTCGAGAAGCTCGTTGGAGTGTACTTTGTCAATGTCCATCCTTATCAAGCCAACGCATTCTTACATCGTACCTCAATCCTTCAAGCCATTCGAAGCGGAGGAGTATCAGAATCTGTACTTCTGGCCATATGCGCCATCGCTGCCAGATTCGTCGAACCCCCAGAGCCTTCCGCAAAGCTTTGGGCCGAACGGGCGGCGGAGCAAGTCATCCTTTCCGGTCAAAGGTCAATAGACACGGTGACAACAGCTATCATCCTCGCCACCTACGCCCATCATTGCGGCGCTTTCAAACGCGCCGAGATGCTATGCTGTATAGCTATCCGGCAAGCGCTGGCGATGGGACTCCATCGGGAGTCGGGATCCGAAAATCGCTCTTGGATCGAGGGGGAAGGTCGAAGACGGTTGCTTTACGCATGTTACTGCTTAGAGCGACTCCTATCCGACGGGGCGCCCGACTCGACGCAAGTGATCGCGAGCAGAATCAAGATTCAGCTGCCATGCGATGGGATCTGTTATCGGCTAGGGATCCAGACTGAAACTCCTGTCCCAATCCTCGAGGAGACTGAGGGTACGACTCCCTTTTGGCTGAATCAAAATCTGGGTACCATGGGACAGTATATACGGATCATTGGCATTCGTCATATGACACAAAGGCAAGCCCCGACGCGACATTGCATCTTGCTGATCGTATAGATATCTCTTCGACCTTTCTGAAGACCTCGCCTCTCAGCCTCCTCCGTGGGACGAGCACTCTGTCTTCGCAAAGTGCCTTGAGAAGCTCTCGGCTTTTCGCTCATCTCTTGGAACCGCTCACCGTCTCACCCCGGAAGCGATCTCAAAGCGGTATGACGCACCGATCTTTGGCTCTCTTGTTATGATCTATCTTTGGTGGAATGCGCTACATGTCAAGCTGTTCCGAGTGGCTCTACCGGGGTATCCTCAGAGTCTCGACCATAGCTATCTGTCGATGGCGCCTGCATCTTGGCTAAGCAGTGCCCGAGACTCCTGCTTGCAGCACGCCATCGCGATCACGTCGCTGCTTGAAATGGTCCAGCAGAATCTTCCCGACAAGACATTTATCATCCGGGATCCGTATGTGGCACACCTTGTCTATGTCTCCATCAGGGCGCAGCTCGATTCTCCCGGCTGTGATGCAAAGAGCTTTGATGCAGCCTTGGGTTTCGTGGAGCGGGCTGCGAGGCTATTCGAACCCGTCAGACATATCGTGAGTCTTTTAAAGGAGGTATGAGCTGATCGACAGTATTGCGAAATTCGAGCGCTGCTTGCTCGACGTGGCTATGACTCCGGGAATCATATCCCACTCTATTCGTAAGTCATGGACGAAATCGTCGACGCTGACTTCAGTCGTGTTGGCTCACCCAATCCTATTTTTGATGCCCAGCTTTTATTTGAGCGACAGGCGGGACTACCGAGCGATCCTACATTGCCACAGGATCTGGAGGCTTGGGTATCTGGGTGGAGTCCTGATCTTGATGAGGTACGAAAAACATTCGTTGTTATCAACGTCTGACAGCTAGATTCTTGGCCTGGAGCCATCAGTCCCGACAACAGATGCTACCGTTCCAATCACCCAGGTGCCGTGTTGGCAAGGCCAGGTCGGCGAGGCTCCATCATACGGTGTTGACCCCTTCCTCCCAAATCCGGCGTCCGCAACCTCGCAATTGCACATGACACCCATCGAACCGCTCCAGGTTCAGATGGCGAGCTGGCTTGCGCCATTGATGGACATGCAACAGAACGCGGATGACCCCGAAGCGTGGATGAAAATGAGATGGGCTGGCGCATGAATCGATGCATCACCAAGCCTTGTCTTGACTCATGATCCATTCTGACCAAAAGTCATATTCTGCGTCTCCGGCCACTTCTTCATGTTTGATCTGGACTCCGATTTCCATCAATGTCCTGGGGGACTCGGCCAGACTCGGCCAAGCCTCGAAAAGCTCTGCTCCTGGGCGCCCGTTTGGGTCACCAAATTCCATAAAGTTGGCCCAGATCGAGGATACCTTTTCCCCAAAGCGTCGATCCTGATCCGACCAAGGCCGCAGGTCATTGGAAACGAGGCTGTTGAATGTGAAGGGAAAGTCGGACGAGTGGTATGCACCCGCAAGAGGGCCTTTGCCGAACGTGAAGCCTGGAACCTTGGGTTGTGAGTAATCTGGCTTGAAGCCATGATAATAAGGAGCGTGGTAGGTGTAGAAATAGCCGTATACGGGTGATTTGGCGTGTCGAGACCACTCCCTGGCGAAAAGGGAGAGGTTCGTCTTTTGATGTTCTCGACAGGAACGATTCCATGCTTCGAGGGGCCCATCTCCTGGAAGATCATTCTTGGCGGGATATATCTCGTGGAATCGGGTCGCAAAGCTTGGGTTCGAGGCGAAGCGTTGACTGACGCACTCGTGCAGATCCTCCATGGTGAAGCGAGGCTCGACATACACTGCTCCTTCGCCAGATGTATGTCCTGCCATGACGGGAACATCGTTCGGTGGACCATCGGCGAGTGTCTCGGTGTAAGACTTGATCATCACATGGCCGTCTCGGACCCCTCGAAACAGTGGTGGCGGTCCCCACATGGAGAGATTCCTCCTGGTGGCTATATCGGCAATCTTTTTCATGTCGCAGAATTCGCGCAACTCTTTCAAGCTCGAACATCCCAGCTCCTCCATTATCATCTCTCCTTGCTTCTCGGCATACTCGAGCTCGTCGTAACCGCCGGCAATGTTGATGAGATGGGGGTCGCGAGGGTGCCGTACTCCAGACTGAAAGATGGCACGGTGGATGAGACCTTTCGTCAACGGCGAGTAGAGGAGCATCCCTTAACGTCAGCAAAAACATCCAGGACGGTGACTCACCCGTCATGGTCGACCCGGAGGATTGCCCAGCAATCGTGACCCGATTGGGATCTCCGCCAAATTGGGAGATGTTGTCCTGTATCCAGTGAAGGGCTTGTATGCAATCCAAGAGACCCTGATTGCCCGATGCGCCGTGAGGCGACTCTTTACTGAGCTCTGGGTGGGAGAAGAAGCCGAGCATGCCGAGGCGGTAGTTGGGCACGACCACAACAATACCTGGTTCATTAGTCATGCCTTTGCGACTTGAACTGACCCTTCTGTGCTAGGCCCGTACCATCGAAATTGGGATCCGCATTGCCGCCTTCTCGCCATCCTCCGCCGTGCATCCACATGAACACCGGGCGGGGATTGGGGTACGATTTTGGCGGTGTCCAAACATTTAGATACAGGATGTCCTCGCTTTGCGGCACGCCTTGCAAAGCATCGGGATAGGAAGGAGGCGGGGGAGCTTGCCAATTGACTGGACTATGCTGGTTACATAGTCGGACGCCCTCCCACGGAAGCACTGGCTGTGGAGGCTTGAATCGGTTCGAGCCAGTCGGTGGAGCGGCAAATGGTACCCCCAGAAATCGAGTGATCGACGTATCGTGCGGCGCTGCTTCACCTTGGATCAGGCCTCCAGTTACTGCTATAGGCTCAAGAGATGCCATCGTCTTTGGATGGGTGTGTCACTGACATGGTCGCCTTCATGAAAGCTTTATCGGAGTGAATGAGAGCCTAACGTCAACAAGCGATGGCTCTGCCGACAGGCGGTTGTCGGCAAGAGGCGAATTGCTGCCGATGTGCCGTTGCCGATGGTCCATTGCCGATACTCCGTTTCCGCTCCTCCCCGCCTCTTCATTGGGGTCCCACCGGAGTATCGCCAGCAGCGTTTCGTCTTCTCAAGGGCTTCTCTCAAGGGCTTCTGTCTCTGATATAAGACTGGCATGGGCCACTTGGCCCCACAGTCAACCCGCCTGGCCCCGCAAGTCAAGCTAACTCGGGACTTTGAATCGCTCATCTGCCTTGGGAAGACTTCGAGGAGCGACCCCTCCCGTTCACAATGACGAGCCTCGCACAAACGACCGAGCTGTCCAAGCAAGACGCGTACCACCTTGAAGGTGGACTTGAGGCGCCATACTATGAAGGCAAGGGTCAAGCCGATGCGGAGCTGGTCGCTCAGGAGGCCATGGACGCCGAGGCTCGAGAGCATGCCGAAGGGATGTGGCAGGCTGTCGCCAAGTATCCTTGGGCGATCTTCTGGTCCGTCGCCATGTCGATGACAATGTGAGTCGAGATTGTGAGATCCTCGCTGAGGTGCTAGAGTGATGGAAGCCTATGACAACACGGTACGACCATGGCAAGCAGCCGACGAAATGCTGACGAAAAGATCATAGGCTCCAGCTTTGCAGTAGCAGGTGTGTATTGGCAGCCGCGAGGAAGCCGAGCTGACACGCGTAGCATTCAACAAGCAGGTATGCTTAGGAAGATCTCCATAAACTCCATCCTCACACGCAGTTTGGGAAACGAATCGGGACCACCGCCACATATTCCCTCGCTGCCGGTTGGCAGAGCGCCTTGACCCAAGGCAAAAGCTTCACGGGCTTCCTCGGCTTGCTCTTTGCCGGATGGCTGTGCGACAAGGTCGGCTACAAGTGGACTGTCCAGGTCGGACTACTCATCAACCTCGCCGGAGTGTTCCCGATCTTCTTTGCCGACAAGGTATGGGTGTTGCTGATCGGCGAGCTCATCTGCGGGTTCCCGTGGGGCATGTGAGTCACGACTCGACGATTTCTAGGCTAATGAGCAGGTTTGTCACTCTCGCTGCCAGTTATGCCAGCGAAGTCGGCCCTATGGCACTCCGATCTTTCTCGACCGCCTGGATTCAGATCTGCTTTGCCGTCGGTCAGATGATCGGCGCCGGTGTGCTCTATCAGCGAGTCTCTGACAGCGGTTTCCCATAAATTGCTGATAACAGGACTCAAGCTCGTACCGACAAATGGTCCTACAAGATCCCCTTCGCGATTCAATGGGGCTGGTTGGCACTCCTCATCCCCACCCTTCTTTTCGCACCCGAGTCTCCGTGGTTCCTCGTGAGACAAGGTCGAGACGAGCAAGCCGCCAAAGTCGTCGCCAGGCTCACCGGCCGGGGAGTCGACTCGCCCGAAACCATCAACACTTTGGCACTGATCAAGCGCACCGATGAGATGGAAAAAGAGAAGAGTTCTGGCACATCATACATCGACTGCTTTAAGGGGGTCGACCGACGCAGGACGCTCATCGCTGTCGCCGTATTCGGGTGCGAGCCGATCATCGGGTTGGTGCTTGGGAACAACGCCACATACTTTTTCTTGCAAGCCGGACTCAGCTCCAAGAACTCCTTCGCGATGGGTCTCGGCTACCAAGGATTGTCCTTTATCGGAGTGGTGATCTCGTGGTTCCTCATGAACCAGTGGGGAAGGCGGAGAATCTATCTCGTCGGCATTTGCGCCGCCGCAGCGTTGATGTTCATCATCGGCTTCCTCGACTTTGCAGCGGCGAAACACACCGGAGCAAGATGGGCCCAATCTACCCTTCTCATCGTCTTCAACTTTTGCTGCGCCTGCTCTGTCTATCCTCTGACATACTTGATCATTACCGAGGTGTAAGTCAAAGTGGTCCAGGCGGGAGCTGATGTCAGCCCGTCCACTCGACTTCGACGCAAGACCGTAGCGTTGGCCCGTGATGCCTACTTCGTAGGGCAGACGGCCGCCGGTATCGGTAAGCCCCCACCTTCCTGACATATGCTGAGACGACGCAGCGTCCCCTTACATGATCAATCCTACCGCGGGTAACATGAAAGGCAAGGCCGGTTTTGTTTGGGGAGCTCTCGCCGCAGCCACGGCTGTTCTGACTTTCTTCATCTTGCCCGAATGCAAGGATCGATCTTCGAGGGAGATTGACATCCTTTTCCACCGAAAGATCAAGGCAAGGCAGTTTGAAGAGACCGAGATAGATCCCGAGGCCACCGAGTAGTTTGTGAGTTTGTGATGTGCTTCTATCTGACATCGCTGTCACGAGCATATGTGTCGGGGTTGGATTAGGACGGGCCAAGGCTTGTGTTATTGAGCTGGTACTTGCAGATGCATTCGTCGGGCTACCTATTGCTTTCGCCGAGACTCGTTGATCCGCTCAGGCTCTCCGACGCGCCTAGTTCAGTTCACCGATACTTCGCTTCGGGCATTGTCGAAGGGCTGTTAGGTCAAAAGATGGCAGCCGATGGCGGTGAGGCTATTGGGAGGGTCACATAGGCGTAGAGACCAAACGGATGATGTGCAAGAGCGACGTCCAGCCTCCTCGTCCGCAGCGGCGACTTGCACACACTCGACACACCCTTTACAGGGCCACGGACAGAGGTGAACCAGGGACGACCAAACGCCGATCAGCCTCACGACGCAGGACTCCCCAAATCGCGACGAGCACAGCGCACACCCAACCCCGACACACCGATGCGACAAGCCACCTTGAACCGCATACTGACGATCAGTTGCTGCTCCACCCGACCTAGACCCGTCTCCTGAGATGATCTGCGCGTGACAGGTCGATGTCTCACTTTCGCCCTGCTAGCTTCGACCGGGCTTGACGACGGGCTTGACAGTCGCTTGACGACGGGCTTGACGACGACAATGGACCGCATGGTCACGCCTCGACCCGAAAAACTGACAGCCAAGTACATCACTCGCCTGGACATTGACTCTTGCCCCCACCTCGCTCGTCTCTGACACTCGCCTCACCACTTCACCTCGCATCGCTCACACCGCGCTCGTTCTGCACCCGCTCGTGCTGCACCCGCCCACCCCCCGTCCCACACAGCGCCATGACCGACGGTCGCCTGCTCGATATGGGTTTCCTAACAGTATTCTGTTGTTACCGGGCCCCCCCGGTAACTGTCCCAGGGTGGAGTTACCCGGCCCCCCCGACTTTGAACGCGTGTACCGGTCCGGGATGCGGTGTTACCCGGCCCTGTCCAAGTGTATCCTTACAGAACAGACCCCGCTCTTTCCAACCATGTCCTCGGATCCGTTCCATCCTCCATGGTCGCAGAGATATGATGCCCGGAAGAAAAAGGATGTTCTCAGAAGGAAGGACTCACGTGATCCACGAGGCAGATTGATAGAAGTTACCCAGCCCTGATGACTTTGGAGACCTGCACAGGTCCGGTACCCGGCTATTCTTCGAGTCTTCTGGGCAGATTCCAAAAGAACAGACCCCGCTCTGTTTGCCAATACCGTCGGATTCCAACTGGTGTCAATGACCGCAGAGATATAACACCTGAAGCCGAATCTTGGTGTCACACAAAGGGATCCATGGTATCCACGAGGTGTCTTCTGAAAGTTACCCAGCCCCGATGACTTTGACGGGCTGATACATGGTCTGTACCCGGGTCTCTCCTCTGTTACCCAGGGTGATTTTTACACATCAGATCCCGATCTTTTGAATCGTGTAGATGGATCAGGTGTGGCTATATTGTGAGCGGAGAAATTCTCACTCAAGGCCTAAGTTTGCATCTGATGCAGGATTTCCACCGTGCCCACGTCAGCTACCGCCATCTATCTCTGCATTGCCTTGTTCGATTTGAATGCCACTTGGCGAGAGTCATTTCAGATGCTTTGTAGACAGGATTTGACAAGCCAAAGGTTCCCCAAACATGCATGGCCAGACACAAAGGTCCTCGCCTTGTCCTAGGGTTAGGGGGTTAGGGGGTTAGGGGGT
>BRDC01000041.1:0-14219 GCA_024343385.1 Tremella yokohamensis | reverse complement strand
CCCGACACTCTCCTCTTCTCCGCTAGCCGCTCCTCCCCCCCTCACAACCAAGGCCACGCGCCCGGGTTCAACGAACCGCCCCCCCCCCCCACCCTATCTCGTCAGCCACGGTAGCTACCTAGTCGCTCGCTTCGCCGACTCACTCGGCTGCCGCTCAGCCATCGCTCGTCGCCGTGCCGCGTCCGCCTTCTTTGTTGATGTCATAATGGGCTGGTACAGGTAGAATGTTACGACCCTGCATACCACCTATCGGCTACACCGCCAATCTTCGCCACTGCAGGTCGTAACACCGATCAACCACCGTTCACCTGATCGACTACTGGACAACCAATCGCCATACACCGTTCACCCGACCACCACCATCGCTCACCCGACTGGCGCCACTGTTCACCCGAACGATGCCATCCCCTTGGACCACGCCCTCCAAGCGTTCACCTGAACATCGGACTGTTCATGTGAACACCCTGAGCGTTCGGTGAACAGGAGAAGTATTACTAGAAGAGGAAGCGTTCACTTGAACGGAAGGAGCATTCATGTGAACGCCGGAGCGTTCACCTGAACGGGTCTGAGGCATATATAAGACGGCACGTTCAGTCCCAAGGATCCTTTTCCCCAAGGATCAATTCTATCGAACTATACAGTCATAAGTTACACCCTAGTCCTAGAGCCTTGCACTTGACTTCATCCTCATTGCTCGCTCCGCCACCTCCGCTCGCCACGACGCCTATCTCCGTGGGATCCTTCAAGCACCGCCACCAAACCTCCACGACGCCTATCTCCGTGTGAGGCCAGTCCTACCTTCGCCGTCGACCAAGTCACGAGGTTCAGTGGTTGTACCCACTTTGCCCTTGGTACAACCCGAGCTTGCCACGTACGACCACCGCCGTCTACTCGTCGCCGGACATCAAGGCCGCCGGGTTCGAGTCATAACATAGAAGGCAAAATGGAAAAGATGAGTTCCTCGCTCTTCCTGTCACTTCACCTCTGCCTTGTGTTGCCTTGTTGTCATGGCAACGGCACCCTCCTCGCTGTCTCTGCAAACACCCCCGTACCTGAAAGGTGGGCACAGCTGATCAGCTTTGTCATAGGTCGCCGAGATAGCCGCCATTACCGACGACTCGCCTCGCCGCGCGCCGCTAGCGACTATCTCGACGACGACCACGGCTATCTCACAGGAGCTCGATCGTAAGGTTGGGGAGAGTGTCACGTCGGCGGCAGGAAGACAGGTCACGTGAAGGAAAGTGGAGGTAGCTAGCCGCTCGCCGAGTCTCGTTCACTCAACTTCTACCTCGACGAGCTAGGCAAGGCAGGCGGCGGATACTTAGGGAGACGGTCGTAGCCTACCTTCCGTAGTCTTCTCCCAATTGTTGTTCTCTGCAGACACGTCCCCACCTGCTCCGTTCCGTCGTGACGATTCGTCCTCGCGACATCGAGTTCCCCGCCAAGTCCCCCGCCGAGTTCCTCGCCGAACTCCTCGCCGAGCCCTTCGCCCCCGTTCGCCGCACGTGTCCTGGGGCCCTAGAACAGAGTCTTTGGCGCATCCACCACGGCATACACCGATCGCTTGGACGCCTCGAGAAAGACCATGTACACTTTGATATACATCTCTGACACCGCCCCCCCACCCGCCCTTTGTCCATCCAGAGGAAGAGGTCGCGTCACTCTGTGACTGGCGAGGCTTCGCTCGGTAGGTCACCATTCACTGACTGACCCTCGCTGGCGTTTCTCATCTCGTTCTTCCTCTGTATTCACTCGTCTCTCAGATTGAGGAAACGAATATAGCCCCCAAAGGAACAGGTCTCGAGATGAGAGCTTGACTTTTGAATGATGCCGTAGCAGCGAGCGAGCGAGCGAGCGTCTGCTTGAAGAGTGCCATGTCTTTTCTGCCTTGCTTTGCCGATCCCGATCCGAGGCGGGGAGAAGAGTATGACCGGTGAAGAATCACGGTCAGTGCCCGTTGGCGACGGCCGCCAAGCAAGGTTCGTGGACAAGAATGAAACGGGCACAGAGATCAGAGACCTCGCCACTCTGCTCTCCCGGCATGGCTGCATTGACTGCGTATACCGATGTGGACTACCGGGATTTGAGGCCGAGTGGCAAAGGGAGGGGAAGGATGCAGATGGCATATGACGAGTTGAATCGACCGTTGGAAGATGCGCGTAGGCGTAGGGCTTCTCGTCTCGTCTTGTGGCCCGCGTCTTTGAAATGCCGGTGATGGGGCCATGAGGTGCGGACAACGTCCGGGCGGAGAAAACGCGTGACCTCGGTGGTGGTGGATGGGGACAGAGCTTGAAACGCCGGCGTGACAGATACTCGTATTGTATATTCGGGGGGTTGGGTGGGCGGGACAGCTTTGCGGGTCACGGCGCGCCATGGCCGAGGGGGTTCTTCCGCCTGCAAAGGTATGCTCGAGGAAGAGTCTTGTCCTCGTTGCCCTTGCACTTGCCTTGCGCGTCTGCGCCTTTGGCCATACTCAGCCTTGTGCCAACAAGGTCCGACAGTTGACACAAGTTGGAGTTGACTCGGGTTCTGCACATCAGGATGCAAAGTCCGACAGTGGTTGCAGTGACTCACCACGCCCACCGACCCGTGTCGTGTCCTCGCTACCAAGTCCGCTCTCAGGTATGACCCTCGATCGTTGACCTCTGGGCCCTACCGTGTCACGGTCCTAGTGTCACGACCGTGGCGGTGAGACTGTGGCACTGAAACCGTGGCGGAGTGATACATGAAGACCGCCACAACCCACTTGCCCGATTCGGGGCCTTAGTCGAATTACTACTTCCGGCACCCGAAATATGTACTACTCACAGTCGAGAATCGCATACATAAAGTAGACATTCGACTAGGTAGCTCTCTAATCGAATGTATCTCTTGTATCCACGTCTACTAGTTCGACCACACCCACTCGGTTGCATACTTCCTACAAGGCGTTCTCGTTCACTCGTGTTCGGCGCAAGCACTACCTACGCTTGGCCTTGACACCTAGGCAGTTCAAGGCCCATCTCGGGTTGTTTAGGGAGAGCATGAAAGCCGACTCGAGTCGAGCGGCTCGAACGCGGTCCTCGGCGCAGGTCATTGTCCCACCGCCCCGTCCGACCCGCGCTTTTCCCGCCGGCACGTTCCACGCTAGCATCTCGTCGCTGTTGTCCCTCTCCAGCCGGGCTGCGCCCACGTCTTCATCCGGGTTTTGCTGGGCAATCGCTGTCGGTCCAGGAGCAGCAGCGCCCAGAGTCGCGGCAAGACCGTGCTCGTTGATATTATCTTCTACCATGTCTTGCTCCTGGTCTTCCTCTTGTTCTTGTCCCACCTCATCAATCCGCGGGTCGAGATCGAAGACCGAATCCCGGGATTGAACGTACGGAGAGCGGTATGCACGATCGCGCCCGTCGGGTGTGCTGATAGCCATCCAAGGGTCGATGTGACCAGAATGTCTCGCACTTGCCCCACGTCCGACCTCCAAATGCTCGTCGTTGTCCCTCTCCTCTTCATGATCGTCATCTGACGTTGTCGTGGGTTCGCATGGCTGCTGCTGCTTCTTGCGTGGTCGTCCAGGTGGACGGCCGTTGCCTGTACCTTTGGCGCGTCGTTTACCGGTCAACTGCTCCGAGGGATACCTCGACCTGGCCGAGGTGTCGACCTTGACCATGATGTACGTCCCCCCGGTCTGGGAATCGCCACCGGCATCGGGTTCTTCTTTGGCGGCATGGTCAAGCTTTGGATACCATACCAGACTGATTGACAACGTGACTACTCCAACGTCACGTCGATCGAGCAGCTGCAGTAGTACCTCCGTCTGTCCGTCCGTCTGTCCGAGCCAAGTACTCTACTCGTCGTCCTTGGTCTCAGTTGATATGAACAATACCAACACCAGCACCAGTACCTGCCTCGTCTCTCCCTCTTCCCTGGCCGGATCTCGCGGCGCTCTCCCCAACGGTCGTTCAACTTTCTCCTCACTCGATGACGCCGCGACCGCCAAGGCCGTCCGAGCCTACGCCGCTCCCCTTGATCGCGTTGTCACGGATCAGTTTACGATCATGTCAGAGATTGGACCTGCAGTGGGTTTCAATTCGGTCCAAGATCAGCTCGAGGCGATCGTCAACGCTATGAGCGATGCAGATGGTTGGAGGTCCTTCGTGGATGCGGGAGCGGCCGCTTTCGCAAAGGAAAGGCTGCTGGGTATCATGAGCCAATGCAACGCGGGCATCGAGGGGATCAAGGGTGCCGAGCGGGATGCAAAGGACGAGTCGATAGCCAAGCTTCAGGACCAAGTGTTGCGGCTCGAGGAGGAAAATGCCGAGCTGGCAGCGGCGAGAGACAACGCCGAGGCGCTGGTCAAGGAGAGGCACGAGTCGCTCACCGTAGCCGAGACTGAGCTCAAAGGTTATCAGAATCTCGTGAGCAAGGTGAGCAGTGAGCGACGACAAGACAGAGACTTTATGCTCACGTCGCAGTTTGTCAACGAGGCAGGTGGCGTCACGCAGCCTGCTTCCAAGAGGAAGAAGACGTGACGACGATCGCAACTTTGCTCAACGGGAAGCATTCAACCGCCGGCATTCAGATGATCACCATCGTATCACCCCGCATTTGTTCTTCCGACAGGCGTTGAAAACTGGCGAGCCGCCCGCCCCGGTGTGCGGATTGAAACGTGGCGTCGCATCGTGGATTATCAGGTGGGAGAGAGAGGGAGATCAGTCAATGAAGAGAGATTGATGCTCAAGGAGCCTCGGTGTGCGTGATCGCTTTCGCAGAGGTCTTCCACCCTTGCCCTTGCCGTGACATGCTGACTGGCAGGAATGTTGCAATCAACATTCTCGTACGGGTGAACCATTGGCGCCTCTTGAAACCGATCGACGTTCCACTGGGAGGCTCGACCACACAGGGCGCCGCTCTGCTTGCCGTCTATGCTCTGGCGAGGTCGATGTCGAAGTCGACCCCAGAGGCGTCGGACGAGTTGTATGGGCAGAGGCTACTTGTACTAGGCGCTTCATCCCGACCTACAGGCTGTCAACCCGAGACGGCTCTTGTCCCGTCAAGACTCGCCCCGTCACCACGGGGACAAACGTTCGTGTCGATGACTGTTTGAACCGGCAGGCGTGCGGGCGAACAGGGGAACCGCTGGCGACGGCAAAAACGTCAGCAGTTGTCACTGGCGGCATCTTGCCCTTCATCGCCAAGGATCTGGGTGGAGCACGGCCGCCGTCGTTTGGTCTTGTCGCCGCCGCCACAGACAGATCCAATGCCGTGATGGGATCCCGTTGCAATTTCTCATAGTCATCGGACTGTCGATGCGGTCAACCGGCATCAACAAGCGGCGGTGTTGGAAGGAGGTTGCAGCGGGCTTGATCGCCTCAAGAGTGCTGGAGTCAGCGCCGTCCAAAGACTGCATGGTCCTTCCATGTTGACAGCACCTGTGCTCGTGTCAGCAGCTGCAATAGCCAAAGCCCCGAGTCATCAACTTTTGCTTCTACGCGCCGGCACCAATGCAGAGCTGAGACTTTGGCGCCAATTGTCGGTCGTTCGGTCGGTCGGGTCGAGAATACGAGTACAGGGCGGTCGTCACCGGAAGGCGTCGAGAGGCGGGCTCGGGAATTGAGCACCATGTGGTCGTTCCTTGATGACGAGTAGCCATGCAGGATACTCTCTGGTCATCCATCCCCTGCAGATGCAGAGCCCATGCCGAACGCTGTCCGCGATTGCTACCTCTTGGATCTTTGCCCTGTGCCGCACAAGGGATGCCGCCATGGGTCGTCGACCAGGGTGTCCCCTCTCAAAATTTGTTGGCTCGACTACGCAAGCTGACGTCGCAGCCTTGAGCATGTGCACACTGGCAAGGTCGCCTTCCCCTCTGCCCACCATCTCGCGACAAGCTCAGCCCAGACATCAAACTGCCGAACGCCCATGTCCTCCGGATGATGATGCTTGAAAAGCACCAAACAGTCGTATTTGATGGCTCAGCTCGCAACAGGACCTGGATCTTGCCGAGTGGAGAAAAGTATGGTGCGCATTCAGCTGACAGCTCTACGTTACTCGTTGCGTATCCGGCTACGTGTAGTCTGCGACGCCTCGATCGCGTTGGTCCTCTTGCCTTTGACAGCATGGCAGCGACTCGGAAAGGGAGCGCTACCTCCAGCAAAAGCACGTCCCCGTAACCGAGGCGAGTCCTCCGGGGACGGCGGTTACGGGCAGGTCCAAGGTGGAGCACGGGACGTGAACTCTCAGGCGGGGTCGACTGGGTCTGTCTCGTTCACAACTTTGTGTAAGAGCTGATGCGGTACGTCCGGCTATGGGTGAACGAGCTCAACGTCGCTCTGACCCGCGACGACGGCCTGCGACCGCGACCTTTATCGATCTAGTGGTAGGCTGTATGTTTGTGGGTGTCGAGATGGGAACAGGTGGCTGCAGGATCTCTTGCTCATCGTCAGGATCAGGTAAGCATTCTGCACATGTGGACGGGGGCGAGGAGGGGGCAGTCAGTCGGCTCACTGCCCACGGATCTTTCGATGATAGACGACCTACCTGCACATATAATCGGCCGGCCCCGAGATAACGCCCTTTCAGCGATTCGTGTCAAGTGGCTCCACCAGCAAAAGGAGCCATGTCAAAAACTAGCCCATGGTGTCTTGCCTGGCCCCTCCTCTCTCTCTATTGCTCAACTTAGGCCCGCCAACACCGATAATGTCCCACCGCCGATCAACGCCGCCGACGATCCCGCTCCCTACTTCGGGCTCGAGTCTCGCCAACTTGAACCTTCTATGAGCAATGACGCCGTCCCGTCAATAACGCACGCGCTCCCGATCCCGATTGCACGCAAAGTGCGTCGGGAAAATTCGGCGACAGACCACGCCCAGCCAGAGTCTTGCGTGTCAGAGAGGGATCCGGAGTCAACAGCTCAATCTTCGACCCAAAGAGACGTCTCGCTGCCGAGCCCAATGTCCAATTCGCCATCCGCCAATGTCCAACGACCAGCTTGTCCCAACTCGTACCTCGGTCTCTCTGTCAAATCGCCAATCGATCGGTCAAGTGCTTGTCATCCGTCTCCTGGCCCGACGATCGCTTCAACCTCGTCAACAACCCCCATATTGTCATCATCATCATCATCAGCTGCACCGCTTGTAGACCACGTTGCCTTGATCACTCCCTCCACTCGTCCGTTTACGGGATACATGGACCATGTCGGTCTTGGAAACCACCCTTCACCCGCCTCGCAAGAAAGTGTCCGATGACTCATCCGGATCCCCTCGGCCCCCATCCTCGTCCTCGGATCGATCGGTATCGCCCATGCTCAACCTCAAACCTCACCTGCGGGTGGTGGACGAAATCGGGACCAAGTCGCCAATACTCCTTGAATGGAAACACAAATACACCTGGACGAAACGCTGGGCATCGACCGTGACGGAGATTGACGCCGTTGAGACTCTCTTTCCCACGCCCCTCCCTTTTTTTCGCGTCGAGAAGGTCAGGTCACACCACACACGGTTGGCAAGAGTGTAATGGTAACTGAAACTTCAGCCGACTTTGTCAATGCGCCGCTTTTCCTCGACAGGATCTCTGATTCTGGTCCTCGCTCGTCCCCCTGACTTTGCTCGACCTGTCGGCCTTGACGAGTCGTTGGGGCGCGATACGAAGCCGCCCGCGATCCCGACAATAGAGCATACGGTGAAGCTTTACCTGAATTTCAGTAACAGTACCAGTACCAGTACCACGGGTGAAAAGCTACAGCTACACGCGGAATCGGAAGTGAGTGGCAGCGGTTTTCACTGGCAAACAAACACTTGGAGCTCTAAGCCTGCCCGCCTGCCTGCCTGCCTGTGCATCAACGAGATGGAGATGTTGTCGTGCGGCGCTGGCACGTCAGTCGCCCCGTTTGTTTCTTCGATTTTGGAAAAGCGCGCTATCAGTCCGCAAAACTTGCATCGACCACGGAGTCCTACTCAGCAGTGAGATATCATTTTCTCTTGTTCTTTGCACTCTGCGGTCATTGACTGGCAATCCGCGTCAACGACGAACGAACGCATAGACGAAGAAATAGAAAGAACCAAGGGCTGATCCCGACCTGGGTCTTGCCAAACCCGACCTTTGAATCGTACAAAGCGAGCCTGCAGAACAGGCCTCGGGAAGCGGAACAGCTTGTCGAGCAGATTGAAGCATGCTGCGAAAAGGTTGAGATTGCGGACAACGCATTGATTTGAAGGCAGGCTGCTTGACCCGCCACAAGCAAGGCGATCGATGTGACGTCTGGGTGGGTTGGGTCCCGCCGAACCGAGAGACTGTCTTGAACACTTGCAGCATGTCGTGAAAACTGGCGCATGCCGAAAAGAGAACCCTGTGTCATAGAGCGTGCTACGATTGTCCCCCCCCCCCCCTCCCCCGACACACCACTGTCTCTCTCTCTCTCTCCACCCTACATACATAGAAATGTCCACTCGACACGTACCAATTTGTCCAATGAAACATGTCGATCGAAATGTGTGGCTCACTAGCCATGCATGCAGTCAGTCAGTCGGTTAGTCGAAGAAGGAAACCGACCCACCGACCCACCGCAAGGTAAGCTAAGGGCCAGCGAGCTATCCATCATCCCCCCATCATCATCGTCATCATTTGTTCGAGTCACCACCATCTTTCACCTTTTTTCCACACCTTTGAGTACGTCGACAATAACAACAACAACAACAACAACAACAACAACATGACGCTGGCCTCCCAAATCACTGGTGACACGCAGACACCCGGCTGGGCTCGTCACTCTTCGACTCGATCAGACTCTTCCTCTCCGGGACCGGTAACGGGAATGGGAATAGGTACGGGAACGCGACTTGGGAATAAGCGCCTCGCAAAGAGTCGACTTCCCACAACCGTCTTCGACCCTCTCCGTTGCGATCTCAAGCCGAGCCGATCTGATCGCCGGTGCCACGACGACAACCACGACGATGATGGTGAGGATGATGATGCCGATCCGTCCGGCGCAGCCAATAGAGGGGGCAGGGACGGGGAAGGGAACGGGGACGGGGACGTTGCAATGTCGACCTTGACGCCGGTCGCGGCTCATGCATTGAGACGCGCGACATTGGGAATGAGCCGCATTAAAAAGCTTCAATGCTCGAGCGATGGGTTGCGAGGCGCAGGAAGACGAGATCATGCCAGCAGTGAAGGCCGAGACTCGGGACAAGGCATCGAACAATGTGACTCCTCCTCCTCCTCCTCTACGGGCAACCTGACATTTGGTGGTGCACGTTGTGATTGTCGAGGCCGTCGGCTGATTCACACACGCAATTGCGGACAAGACTGCGTTGTCGCTCGACGCTGCTCGGTCGTCGGCCACCCGGCAACAAGACGGTCTTTCGTCTTCGTCTGCCGGGAGCCATACTGGCAGCACCAGCACCAGCACTAGCAGTAGCACCACATCATCTCGTAACGCAGCGGGGGGCTTGCACACCAACAACGGGTATGACCGTGTGGTGACGGTGACGCGGGCGGCCGAGCTTGTCGGGGTGAGTGACGATGGCCATTTTTTGGGCTTTGCTGGGTCTAGATGCCGAGCGAGCCATGGGAAGCAAGAGAAGCCAGAGAAGCAAGGGGAGAGGGAGAATGTTGACCAAAATAGGAGCCGTCTTCACATCGAGCCCGACTCGTTTCAAACTCCTCTTCCTCGGCCCTCCGTCTGCACCGTCGGTCGACGATCATGACCAATCCCGATCCCGTTGGCATCGACTCTGAAGCGTGGTCACCAGCGTCTGCGGCCCTCGGCTGCGGCGTCGGCGTCGGGTATCCCCACCGACAAGGTCATGTATGCAAAGAGGCCGACGACCTGGCAAAGTCGAGTCAACAAGAGTCGGCCCACATGAACAAGAAAAGAAGGATCGCGCAGCTCGCCCTGTTGCAGGACGTCAATGGTCGGATATCGGACTATGTCCAGCTTCTAGACGAGCTCAATGTCGAGACTGGCCGACTCGGAGCAGCTGATGGCTGGTCGGACAAGGGAGCTCGGTCTCAGTGGAAAGAAGTCGTGTCGCAATACGAAACCCTGCTCGAGGCATCGAGGCAGGTGGTCGAGCGGGATCTGCCAGGCGAGTGGTCTCGAGAATCTAACCTCCCCCCCCCCCCTCCCATCCTGCCTGGTCCCGCTCCTCGAGAGAGTATGTCTGACACTTTAGAACATCGGGTGACAAAGTACACTTGGCACGCCAAAAGGGGACAGTCTCTCGACCTGCCCTTGGCCTTTCTCCTGACCGTGCACCGCCGGTTCTCTCCCAGTTGCTGACCAAGGGAACTTTGGAGCGACTCGTCCTCGGGGCGAGCGCAGAGGCCAGAGTCACGATCAACAGAGCCGAGGAGACAAGTGTGGTTGAAACGTCAGGCGAGTTTAGACGGTGGGGTTGGATCTTCTCTGCCGAGGGCCAAGGAAGCATGGGGATGGCAAAGTGGCTCAAGTATTAGATATATTCATACGTATATACACCAGTCAAATACGCCATCTCTCTCTCTCTCTCATTCGAGCACTTTGATGACCCATCGATCCCATAGAGGATTGGCGGCTTTCCAATGTGCTCTTTGAGCCGGGGACGATTCGGTGATCCAGCTGAGCAGCAACAAGGTCCCCAACCGTTCCACACGCTTGATCACTTTGTCGCTGGTGATCAGATCCTCCCAACATGAAAGGTCATCGTGATCTTCAAAGGCACCAACTCGTTCGACGTCGCGGCTTGCCTGGTCGTGGTCGTGGTCGTGGTCTTGTTGCCTGCTCGATCCGACCGATGGTGGCACGGCTGGGAACAAGGGTTTGAGCTTGGCTTCCCACCAAGCCCAAGGCAGGTTGACGAAAAAACCTTGGCCCATGTGATTGGCTTTACGGATACCTCTGAAGCGAAAAGCTGCGAGGTCAATATCGAACAGACACTACACGACTGGACAGGACACGACTCACGACGTAATTTATCAATTGTCAAAGGCCCGGACACAGAGATCACTGTCTGCACCGTATCGCGCAGCACCATCGTGGGTTTGCGCCTCTCGGATTTCGCGTCGGGGGACACGTCCAATATCGCACGATGCTGATCAACGACAAGCTGGAGATCCGTGTTGAAACCGCACAACTGCAAAAGCAGCCTCACTATAGCATGATGAGCTCGTATGCCTTCTTAACTGCTGGCCACCGCTTCGGCAGCCGTGCGATCCTTCAGACCAAGCAGCTGCCGGGCTACTGTCAATCTCGACATTGATTCGATGCAGCAGCAGGTGAGAGACTCTGCAAACCAAAGCGAAGCTTGCGCGCAAAGACATTTGCTTTGACCAACAATCTCCTCGAAACAACCTCGAGACACTCTTTCACAGACCCTTCGCCGACCTTTTGGTTTTGGTCACGACGTCTTTTCCCTTCTTTGCTTTGCCTTTTCTTTTCCCTATTTCTTTGCTCTGCTCTGCTCTGCTCTGCTCTGCTCTGCTCCTTGGCATCAGGCGTAAAGACCGAGGTTCTGACAGGATGGATCATCCTCTTGTTGGTAGAACGACGGCGTCTGTTGGCAAGTCCTTCCTTAAAAGCACAAGGAGACGGAGACGGGGCTGATCTTGCAGGCAGCGAGATGCTGCTCAACCGCGTTCGCACCGGCCAGACCTTTACACGCGCGTGTTCTCGCAAGCCCTCGTGGGTCTGACAAAAAAGCTCGAGAGGAATGGAAGGGATGATCATCGATGATTTTGACAGATCTCTCTCAACCCGGGCAAGACGGTTGGAACTTGTCAGTACCTACCATCCCGACCTGTCCTCCTCCCCTGGAACCCTACTACCTCCGGACCGTCAAGACTGACCTGCCAGTCTCGGACGAGACGATTGCAGAATGGCGCCGACTCGTGGTCGACGCGACGAGTATTGGAAACGCAGAGTATCTCATCGACAGGCGGGCCCCTCATGGTCTGGAGATGTCCTGCAAAGCTTGCCTGGGAGTGATGCAGGGAAAGAGCAGCGTCATCAATCATACCGGGGAGACGTGAGTCTGAGACCCGGCCTCTCCTCCCCTCCTCTTGGAGCGACGGTGGTCGACGTGGTGTCTGGTGTCGTCACAGCACTCGCTCTCGCTCTGCACATGCTCTCACAGCTAAGCTGACTGACTTTATCAGGGGAGCCGGCAAGAGCGTCCTGACCGGTCAAGCCTGCGATTTTTTGTCTGGAGGTCTTTCCGGTCATCCCCAAATCCGTAACAACAGCCACACCACTGGTCGGCGGTGGTACTCGTACTCGTATTCGTACCACACTTGGGCTAGGGTCGACCCCGACCCCGTTCTTGAGCAGCGACCTCACTCGGGAAATCAGAGCCGAGCTGAACTGTACATTGACACTGCTCGGTCTCCTGGGCAACGCCAAAAACCAAGGGCAATTGGGATTCTTCCAGGTTCGGCAAGCTGACCACGGTGAGCAGAGCAGAGCACATCAAAGCAGAGCAGAGCCGCAAGCTGACATTGTGAGATTGAAGACGTCCAGGTCGCCCAAACCGACGCCGACTCGGATGAGAGGGATCGCTTTTGCGTGCCGGGTGACATTCAGCTTGAAATCTTTGGATGGGATCATGGCCGCATTGGAGCCTTGAACGAGGACGAGGGTACATTCCACCTCATCCAAGCTCAAGCTCAACCAGACAGACGCCACGGCCGACACGGGCATCATGGGCATCTCGGACGTGAGGATGGGGATGGGGACTTGCAAAGGCTGCAAGGCTCCTTGGTAGATACCTCGAAGCGGACCAGGGGTGCCACGTGTTTTCATCTCACCACGACGACCGACATTGTGGGCCGTCAGCTGGCCACGTGGGGGAGGGGGGTCACGTGTCGTCTCGACGTGGCAGCGGGGGTGGAGCTCTGTGGCGGCGGCGGCGGCGGCGCGGATGGCCTCGGGGATGGCGGTGGTTGGGCGAGGCGAGAGGCTCTTTAACAACCCGGGCCTTCCTCCCGTGCTGAGCAGAGGGGAGGCTGGCTGCTTTGACCCAGGGGCGGAGGACTGAGAGGGGGTTGACCCCTCCGGAATCTCGCGCAGAGACGGCATGACAAGAACGGGTGGCGCACGGACGGGCAGGGAGTGCCGGACACCGGGAGGGGAAGGCCAGTGCTGGTACTGGTGCTGCAAGAGGAGAGAAAGGCGTACGCCCGATGAGCAGAGAAGAGGAAGAATGTGGGAGAAGAAGAAGAGACGAGACGTCACTTTCCTGACGATACGATATGATCGACGCGAGTCCATTTCTAGGCAAAGGTCAGGATTCATCACGTGACAGATGAATGAAATGACTCGGACCGTCTGGCCCATTTCTAGCCAAGGGTCACGGCAAATGACTCGGACCGTCTGGCCCATTTCTGGCCACAGTTCACGTGACAAGATGACAGATGACTGACTCGAACCGTCTGGCCCATTTCTAGCCAAGGGTCACATGATTTCAAGGCAAATGACTCGGACCGTCTGGCCCATTTCTGGCCACAGTTCACGTGACAAGATGACAGATGACTGACTCGAACCGTCTGGCCCATATCTAGCCAAGGGTCACGTGATTTCGAGGCAGATGAGACTCGAACCGTCTGGCCCAGTTCTAGCCAAGGGTCACGTGATAGAAAGGCAAATGAGACTCGAACCGTCTGGCCCATTTTCAGTTGCAGGTCACGTGGCAGAATCACAAGACTCGAACCGTCTGGCCCATTTTCAGTCGCAGGTCACGTGACAAAATCACAAATATGACTCGAACCGTCTGGCCCATATCTAGCCATGGGTCACGCGATATTAAGGCAAATGAGACTCGAACCGTCTGGCCCATTTTCAGTCGCGGGTCACGTGATAGAATCACAAAGACTCGAACCGTCTGGCCCATATCTAGCCATGGGTCACGCGATATCAAGGCAAATGAGACTCGAACCGTCTGGCCCATTTCTAGCCAAGGGTCACGTGATATCAAGGCAAAGAGACTCGAACCGTCTGGCCCATTTTCAGTCGCAGGTCACGTGTACGACTCGAACCGTCTGGCCCAGTTCTAGTCAAGGGTCACGTGATATCAAGGCAAAGAGACTCGAACCGTCTGGCCCATTTTCAGTCGCAGGTCACGTGTATGACTCGAACCGTCTGGCCCAGTTCTAGCCAAGGGTCACGTGATAGAAAGGCAAATGAGACTCGAACCGTCTGGCCCATTTTCAGTTGCAGGTCACGTGGCAGAATCACAAGACTCGAACCGTCTGGCCCATTTTCAGTCGCA